>JANAVB010035677.1:0-65080 GCA_029216955.1 Iris pallida | reverse complement strand
GAAATACAGTCCATTTAACTGGAGCGCCTGTGCATATGGATCGCATAGAAAAATCACCATAACACAGTAGGGCTTGGTCGAGGGTTTGAAAGAAAAATCTGTCGAACGCACCGTCGCTCGTTTGGACCGACAAAAAGAGTGAATCCGTATGTGGATGCGAAGATGACCCTTCCTCACTAGGGGTCGTCTTCTTCCTCTTTGATGGATTGAATTTAGGAGCCATATGTGCAAATTGGAAAAAATGCACTAATTGAAAGATGGAGAGAGATGGGGTTATACCTCATAAAATCAAGATATGTCGTAGAGAACGACGATCTTCGTACGATTCCAAATTTTGGAGAGATTTCACCAAGTAGATTGGAGGAAAAAGATTGGTGAAGAACTAGGGTTTGATGGCTCGGGTCGGCTGCTGCTGCTGTTTGAAATAGTTTGGAAGCAATGAAGAAGAAGGGCTGCTGGGTTCTGTATATATAACCAGACACCCTCAACCGAACTCGGGCCGAATTCGGTCAGAGCTCTGGCCGAATTTGCCTAGGGTTCTTCAAAGTTGATTTTTGCCATTCTTTTTCATTATCTCATTTCAAATATTTAATTCAAAGATTAGTTATTTTAGCCTTCAATTAACATAATTAATATTATTTTATGATTAAATGTCGTTACACAACAACTGTCTCAGATTAGCTGTAGGAGTATTGTCCCAGCTGGCGGAGGTTCACCGGGGAACTCTTAAGTACCGCTTCGCTTCAACCGTAGTTGTGGTGACAGACAGACTCTTTATTGGCTTGTCTCTAACACAGTTTTTACATAATGATATATATAATCATAAAACAAAATCAATTAATATTATTGACGTCCAAAATTCCTAATTCTCGACGTAAATAATTGAAACGATCTTCCGCTAGAGGTTTAGTGAAGATGTCAGCTAATTAATTTTCAGTATCTATGTAACAAGATTTATATCTCCATTTTGATGATGATCTCCAAGAAAATGATGTCGAATCTCGATATGTTTAGTACGAGAGTGACATACTGGATTCTTAGTCAAATTAATAGTGCTCGTGTTATCACAAAAAATAGGAATATGTGTGAAAAATAAATCATAGTCTTCTAGGGTTTGTTTCATCCAAAATCTGAGCACAACAACGCTGCGGCAATGTACTCAGCCTTTGTTATTGATAGGGCTACAGAATTTTGCTTTTTACTAAACCAAAAGACTAAAGCTTTGCCTAAGAAATGACATGTGCCACTTGTACTTTTTCTATCGACTTTGTATCCAACAAAATCTGCATCCGAATAACCAATAAGGTCAAAGGACTTAGTTTTGGGATACCACAAGCCAACAGAAGAAGTGACTTTAAGGTATCGAAAGATACGCTTAACTGCGGACAGATGTGATTCCTTTGGGTTAGCTTCAAAACGTGCACATAGGCAAACACTAAACATTATATCTGGACGACTAGCAGTTAAATAAGTAAACTACCAATCATACCTCGATACTTAAGTGTGTCGACTGGCTTGCCTTGTTCATCTGAATCAAGCTTTGTTGAAGTTGCCATTGGAGTGCCAATAGGTTTGACATTGTCCAGATTGAACTTCTTTAGCAAGTCTTTTGTGTACTTGGCTTGATTTATGAATGTCCTATTATCAGTTTGTTTGACTTGCAATCTGAGAAAGAATTTCAGCTCTCCCATCATGCTCATCTCAAACTCATTCTGCATATACTTAGAAAATTCTTGACACAGAGATTCATCAGTAGATCCAAATATAATATCATCAACATAGATTTGAATTAAAAGCAGCTTGCCATTAAAAGATTTAATAAACAGTGTAGTGTCAACCTTCCCTTTTGAAAAACCGTTGTCAAGTAGAAAAGAGCTTAGACGATCATACCAAGCACGAGGGGCTTGTTTTAAACCGTATAAAGCTTTCTTAACTTGAAAACATGATCTGGGTTTTTGAAATCCGTAAAACCTGGAGGTTGTGCTACAAAAACTTCTTCTTTTATAAAACCATTTAAAAAAGCACTCTTCATCCATTTGAAAAAAGTTTGAAATCATGAAAACATATAAATGCACATAACATGTGAATGGATTCTAATCTCGCAACAGGGGCATAAGTCTCATCGTAGTCGATACCTTCTTCTTGATTGTATCCTTGAGCTACGAGTCGAGCCTTATTACGAGTCACTAAACCATTCTCATTCAGTTTGTTTCGGAATACCCAACGGGTGCCAATGACCGGATGATCAACAGGCCTGGGAACAAGTTTCCAAACTTGATTCTGTTCAAATTGGTTAAATTCCTCTTGCATAGCATCTATCCAAAAACTATCACTACATACTTCATCAATAGTTTTGGGTTCTAGCTGTGAAATAAATGCAACACTAGAAACAATATCTCTACAGGATGTACGAGTACTTACTCCCTTGGTAATATCACCAATTACCAAATCCTTGGGATGATTAGCTGTAAATTTCAACCTTTTTGCTTCATTCTGAAGGTAGCTGGTTCCTGGATCTTCTCTAGAGGTTCAGCTAGTGCAGAGCTTGGTTGAGAATCAGTTGGAGTTGAGCTTGGTACAGATGTATCTTCGTCATTGTCATCAATTGTCATTTGATTCAATTCATCAAAAGTGACATTGATTGACTCTTCGATGATCATGGTACGTTTGTTGAAGACTCTGTATCCTTTGCTCTTGGCCGCATAACCTAAATATATACCTTCATCGGCCTTTTCATCAAATTTTCCCAAATTGTCTTTTGTATTAAGAATAAAACATTTACAACCAAAAATTCTAAAGTATGAAACTGAAGGAATTCTATCAAACCATAACTCAAATGGAGTCTTCTTCGATTTGGGTCGAATTAGAACTCTATTGAGAATAAAGCAAGCTGTGACTGCTTCAGCCCAGAAATATTTGGGTAGACTAAACTGGTTTAACATCACCCTGGCCATTTCGGTTAGAGTTCTGTTCTTACGTTCCACAACTCCATTTTGTTGTAGAGTCCTAGGGCAGGAGAACTCGTGTATAAAACCGTGTGTGTCACAAAATTGCTCAAAATCAGCATTCTCGAATTCGCCACCATGATCGCTTCTTATGCGAGTGATCATGTAACCTTTTCATTCTGTACTTTCTTACAAAAGGCGACAAATTCGGATAATGTATCATTCTTGCGTGTCAAGAAATATACCCACGTGTATCTAGAGAAATCATCTACAATTATGAAAGCATAAAGTTTACCTCCGAGGCTAGCAACTCTGCTAGGACCAAATAAGTCCATATGAAGCAATTGTAGAGGTCTAGTAGTACATACTGCATTTACTGACTTGAAAGTGGATCTGGTAGCTTTGTTTTTACATTGGCTGCATACCGAATCCTTCTTGAATGTAATGTCCGGTAAACTGCGTACTAGCTTCTTTGTGGATAATCTTGATATTGTATCCATATTAGCGTGACCGAGTCTCATATGCCACAGATGACTCTCATCACTCTTGGCCATTAAGCATCTACCTGAAATGTTAGTTTCTTCTAACAAATAGAAAACATATATATTGTCCCCGATACCTTCAAAGATAGTACTACCAGTTGAGCTATCAACTATAGTATATTTGTCTTTGCCAAAGTTGATGCCATAACCATGATCAGCTAGATGACTTATGCTGAGTAGGTTATGTTTCAACTCGGTAACCAGACAGACATCCTTAATTACAGGATAGGGAGACTTACCAACATCACCGATACCAATAATATACCCTTTCAAGTTATTACCGAAGGAGACATAGCCTTCCTTCTTTTCTTCGACAGTGTTGCAAATAGGGTAGCATCACCGGTCATATGCCGTGAGCAACCACTGTCGAGGATCCATTTGCTTCTAGCATGTGAAGGGTGTTCCACCTATAAATAGTTTGCAGATGAAACCTTTGGTACCCATTTCTTGTAGGGTCCTGAATTGTTAGCTTTAGGTATCCAAGCATAAATATTTAAATCTATAAGCTTTCTCATTCTACATGTAGATGATATATGACCAATGAGGCCACAATAATGACATTGTGCATGTCGTGTTGAAAGCTGAGTGGTGTGCATGGTTGGTAGGTTTGGGTTTTCTAGTATAGAAGAAAGCATACCTATAATTGTTTGGGCTTAACCTTTTGGGGTAAAGGTTTGATAGGGTTAGGTCTGACAGTGTTTGGTTTGTGAATGTTCCGATTTCTCGGTAAGTGACACGTGTTAGGATAGGAAGCAGCAGGCTCAGGCTGTTTTCCTAACCTAATTTCCAATCTTTTGGAAGTGTCATACAACTTAGTATAATCAGAAGTAAGTGATTCCATTCTGATTTGTGCACATTGAAGACTTTTCTTCTCTATAGAAAGTTCTTCCTTGAGTTGGTCAATAATTTTGTCTTTCTCTTCAGATGACTTGGTAGTGTAGTGTAATAAGAGCTTTATTGAAAAAAGCTCACCAGACTCACTAACTTTATTTCTAACCTCAGCTAGTAGGTCGGTAAGTCTACCTATTTCACCTTTGTACTCTTTGAGTACCTTCTTAGAGGTCTGATACTTGCTACGCAGTTTCCTGTAATCAGTCATCAGGTCACTGAAGGCATCTCCTAATTGCTCAAAGGTGAAGTCATCATAAGTAACTACAGGTTCAGTAGGTACCTGATCGGATGCCATAAAGCATACGTTTGCAACGTCTTCTGATTGTTCGTCTTCTGAGTCGCTGGCTTCACTTTCATGCATATGCTGGTGTTGGCATATTTCCGTGATGTTGATCTCTTAAGGTTCCCTTTTTTATACCTATTTCTCTTCTTGCTTGATGATAAGTTTGTGGGACAATCCTTCTTCATGTGTCCCTTCTTCTTGCAACCATAGCAGACAGCATCTTCTTGGTACCAGTTGTTGCTGTTCTTTTCTTTGACTCTCTTCTCATGTCTCATGAATCTTTTGAACTTCCTTGCTAGGAGGGCTTGATCTTCAGCATCAGATCCACTGCTGTCTGAGTCATCTTCAGTAACTTTTCTGTGCTGAGCCTTGAGGGCAATAGTCTTCTCCTTTGGTGCAGGCTCTTCAAATTCTTGTAGCTCCAGTTCATGAGTGAGTAGCTTACCCATGAGTACTTCGAGGGACATAGTTGTGAGGTCATTCCCTTCAATGATTGTAGTAGCCTTTGGAATCCAGTTCTTGGTGAGAGCTCGCAGGAGTTTGCGAATCTTTTCATGGTTACTGTAATCTTTGCCTAGGGAGGACAAAGGATTTACAATATCCAAGAACCTCTCGAACATTTGTGTAACTGTTTCGTTGGGCTTTATTTTGAACGCCTCGTACTCTTGAGTAAGTCTGCTGACTTTAGATTCCTTGACTTGAGTCATGCCTTTATGTGTGACTTCGAGTAGCTTCCATACTTCATTAGTCGTTGTGCAGATAGACACCCTGTTAAATTTAGTTCTGTCTAAAGCACAAAAGAGAGCATTAATGGCACGTGCGTCAAGACTGGCCCTTTTTTTTCTTCCTCTGTATATCTGCTATGGGGTTTTTCAACTAAAACTCCATCAATATTTATACGAGGTGGCTTCTGATAGCCAACAAGAACAATGGACCATAAATCAAAGTCAAGAGATTTCAAGAAGAAACTCATCCGTGTTTTCCAATATGTATAATTCGTACCATCAAACAGTGGGGGTCTGTTTGTGGCCTGGCCTTCACTTGTGAATTTCAGAGTTGCCATGTGTTGTGATGTGATCTATATAATAGTTAATTAAAATGAATAAATAACTGCACTGTTACCTCTGCTTTACCTGTAACACCCGCTCTGATACCAATTGTAAGAACGAAATAGTAAAGCGTAATACTCTAGAGGAGGGGTGAATAGAGTTGGCAGCGGAATAATACTAATTAAAAATGTTAGCAGTACAATTACAGAATATTAATCACAACTAAAATAATGTAAAGGCAAAGTTAAGAGAGCAAACGCAAAGACAGCGATGTATACTGGTATCCCTCTGTTGAGGACTAATCCAGTCGGTAGAACTCTTGCTACCAGTTGAATCCACTATTGGAAAAATCGTAAGTTTTCTTACGAAGTCCTTACAACTAAAACAACGCGAGCTTTGATACGAAGAACTAGTTCAACTTCAAATGTGAAGAGGTATTCTTCAATCAAGCCTTCTGATTACAATCTCTCAGAAACTTCTAGACCGTACCGCACTGGCAAATTGGCTAGAGGATTGTAACTGGCTTGGGATCTGAAATTGAAAGCTCTAGAAAACTATTTGGAAGACTGAAAGCTTTAGATAGAGAGAAGATTGAAAGTGAATGAGTGAATTGAAATGATCAAAATCCTTCTCTATTTAGGAGTTCCAAAGGCAGACTTCTGTCAGAATTCAGGCAGAATTCGGGCAGAACTCTTTGAGCAAATCTCGGTCAAATCCGTAACTGCAGGAGGACCAAGTTCCAAGATTCAAAATCACAACGGCCACCAACCGAACTCTGGCCGAACTCGGTCCAAGTTCTGTCAGGGTTAAGTCAGGATTTAGTTAGGATTTTTGAAAAAGCTTTTGGTGATTTTTGAAAACCTTTTTGTAAACCTTTTTAAGAGGTCGTTTTAAAAACATTTTGAACTCATTTAGGAATAGCCTATTTGCCAGTACGACTCGGTGTACAACATATTCCTAGACTCAAAATAAAATAAAAAATACATTGCATAAGGAATTACAGACTCGAGTAGGCAAACAGATCTTCGGTCTTGAATGAAGTGGATAGCCAATCTTGATCATGTCCAAGAATTCGAGATGTCCAGACTAGCTTCGTATATCCAGACAGAGTTTGATCAATTATTAAAATCAGGTTGACCATATGACCAATGGGCCAACAGTCACATCATCCTTTGAAGTAGATTTTAGAAGAATAGTGGAATAGATGATGCGATGCAATTCATAGTTAAACAAGTTCAGGTTATTAGCCTTGAACTTTCCAGAGCGTACTCTATCAGGTGCACAGAGTTCCGCTTTGAAACTTGCGAGTGTTGTGCCTTCGGGAAAGTCAAAATCAGTGATATCGACTAGCGGTTCACCTTCATTAGGGATACCAAGGATCTCCGCTAAGAGGTTATCATCAAAATTGATATCAATAACTCCAACACGTGTGCTCACATCGAAAGTGTCTAATATGAGATTGCAATAGAATAATCTAATGCATTAGTTGCTATAGGGAAGCAGATTTTAACAAATAAGTGTAACCCTAATGCCTCAAACAAATGACGATGATCAGGAAATACAGTCCATTTGACTGGAGCGCCTGTGCATATGGATCGCATAGAAAAATGACCATACCACAGTAGGGCTTGGTCGAGGGTTTGAAAAAAAAACCCGTCAAACGCACCGTCGCTCGTTTGGACCGACGAAAAGAGTGAATCCGTATGTGGATGCGAAGATGACCCTTCCTCACTAGGGGTCGTCTTCTTCCTCTTAGATGGATTAAATTTAGGTGCCATATATGCAAATTGGAATAAAAATGCACTAATTGAAAGGTGGGGAGAGATGGAGTTATACCTCACGAAATCAAGATATGTCGTAGAGAACGATGATCTCCGCACGATTCTAAATTTTGGAGAGATTTTACCACTTGGATTGGATGGAATAGGGTGGTGAAGAACAAGGGTTTTGATGCTCGGGTCGGCTGCTGCTGCTGTTTGAAATAGTTTGGAAGCAATGAAGAAGAAGGGCTGCTCGGGTTCTGTATATATAACCAGATACCCTCAACCGAACTCGGGCCGAATTCGGTCAGAGCTCTGGCCGAATTCGTCTAAGGTTCTATAAAGTTGATTTTGCCATTCTTTTTCTTTGTCTCATTTCAAATATTTAATTCAGAGATTAGTTATTTTAGCCTTCAATTAACATAATTAATATTATTTATGAATTAAATGTCGTTACACAGCGACTGTCTCAGAATAGCTGTAGGAGTACTGTCCCAGCTGGCAGAGGTTCACCGGGGAACTCTTAAGTACCGCTTCGCTTCAACCGTAGTTGTGGTGACAGACAGACTCTTTATTGGCTTGTCTCAAACACAGTTTTTGCATAATAATATATAATCATAAAACAAAATCAATTAATATTATTGATATCCAAAATTCCTAATTCTCGACGTAAATAATTGAAACGATCTTCCGCTAGAGGTTTAGTGAAGATGTCAGCTAGTTGATTTTTAGTATCTATGTACACAAGGTTTATATCTCCATTTTGATGATGACCTCTAAGAAAATGATGTCTAATCTCGATATGTTTAGTACGAGAGTGACATACTGGATTCTTAGTCAAATTAATAGTGCTCGTGTTATCACAGAAAATGGGAATATGTGTGTAAAATAAATCATAGTCTTCTAGGGTTTGTTTTATCCATAAAATCTGAGCACAACAACGTCCTGCGGCGATGTACTCAGCCTCTGTTGTTGATAGGGCTACAGAATTTTGCTTTTTACTAAACCAAGAGACTAAAGCTTTGCTTAAGAAATGACATGTGCCACTTGTACTTTTTCTATCAACTTTGCATCCAGCAAAATCTGCATCCGAATAACCAATAAGGTCAAAGGACTTAGTTTTGGGATTCCACAAGCCAACAGAAGAAGTTCCTTTAAGGTATCGAAAGATACGCTTAACTGCGGACAGATGTGATTCCTTTGGGTTAGCTTGAAAACGTGCACACAGGCAAACACTAAACATTATATCTGGACGACTAGCAGTTAAATAAAGTAAACTACCAATCATACCTCGATACTTATGTGTGTCGACTGGCTTGTCTTGTTCATCTGAATAAAGCTTTGTTGAAGTTGCCATTGGAGTGCCAATAGGTTTGACATTGTCCAGATCGAACTTCTTTAGCAAGTCTTTTGTGTACTTGGCTTGATTTATGAATGTCCCATTATCAGTTTGTTTGATTTGCAATCCGAGAAAGAATTTTAGCTCTCCCATCATGCTCATCTCAAACTCATTCTGCATACACTTAGAAAATTCTTGACACAGAGATTCATCAGTAGATCCAAATATAATATCATCAACATAGATTTGAATTAAAAGAAGTGTGCCATTAAAAGACTTAATAAATAGTGTAGTGTCAACCTTCCCTTTTGAAAAATTGTTGTCAAGTAGAAAAGAGCTTAGACGATCATACCAAGCACGAGGGGCTTGTTTTAAACCGTATAGAGCTTTCTTCAACTTGAAAACATGATCTGGGTTTTTGAAATCCGTGAAACCTGGAGGTTGTGCTACAAAATCTTTTCTTTTGTAAAGCCATTTAAAAAAACACTCTTCACATCCATTTGAAAAAGTTTGAAATCATAAAAACATGCAAATACACATAACATGCGAATGGATTCTAATCTCGCAACTGGGGCATAAGTCTCATCGTAGTCGATACCTTCTTCTTGATTGTATCCTTGAGCTACGAGTCGAGCCTTATTACGAGTTACTAAACCATTCTCATTCAGTTTGTTTCGGAATACCCAACGGGTGCCAATGACCGGATGATCAACAGGCCTGGAAACAAGTTCCCAAACTTGATTTCGTTCAAATTGGTTTAATTCCTCTTGCATAGCATCTATCCAATAACTATCACTACATGCTTCATCAATAGTTTTGGGTTCTAGCTGTGAAATAAATGCAATACTAGAAACAATATCTCTACAGGATGTACGAGTACTTACTCCCTTGGTAATATCACCAATTACCAAATCCTTTGGATGATTAGCTGTAAATTTCAACCTTTTCGTTTGATTCTGAAGGTAGCTGGTTCCTGGATCTTCTCTAGGAGGTTCAGCTAGTGTAGAGCTTGGTTGAGAATCAGCTGGAGTTGAGCTTAGTACAGATGTATCTTCGTCATTGTCATCAATTGTCATTTGATTCAATTCATCAAAAGTGACATTGATTGACTCTTCGATGATCATGATACGTTTGTTGAAGACTCTGTATCCTTTGCTCTTGACCGCATAACCTAAAAATATACCTTTATCGGCCTTTTCATCAAATTTTCCCAAATTGTCTTTTGTATTAAGAATAAAACATTTACAACCAAAAATTCTAAAGTATGAAACTGAAGGAATTCTATCAAACCATAACTCAAATGGAGTCTTCTTCGATTTGGGTCGAATTAGAACTCTATTGAGAACAAAGCAAGCTGTGTTGACAACTTCAGCCCAGAAATATTTGGGTAGACTAAACTGGTTTAACATTACTCTGGCCATTTCGGTTAGAGTTCTATTCTTACGTTCCACAACTCTATTTTGTTGTGGAGTCCTAGGACAGGAGAACTCGTGTATAAAACCGTGTGTGTCACAAAATTGCTCAAAATCAGCATTTTCGAATTCGCCACCATGATCGCTTCTAATGCGAGTGATCATGTAACCTTTTTCATTCTGAACTTTCTTGCAAAAGGCGACAAATTCGGATAATGCATCATTCTTGCGTGTCAAAAAATATACCCACATGTATCTAGAGAAATTATCTACAATTACAAAAGCATAAAGTTTACCTCCGAGGCTAGCAACTCTGCTAGGACCAAATAAGTCCATATGAAGCAATTGTAGAGGTCTAGTAGTACATACTGCGTTTACTGACTTGAATGTGGATCTGGTAGCTTTATTCCTTTCATATTGGCTGTATACCGAATCCTTCTTGAATGTAATGTCCGGTAAACCGCGTACTAGCTTCTTTGTGGATAATCTTGATATTGTATCCATATTAGCGTGACCGAGTCTCATATGCCACAGATGACTCTCATCACTCTTGGCCATTAAGCATCTACCTGAAATGTTAGTTTCTTCTAACAAATAGAAAACATATATATTGTCTTCCCTGATACCTTCAAAGATAGTACTACCAGTTGAGCTATCAACTATAGTACATTTATCTTTGCCAAAGTTGATTCCATAACCATGATCAGCTAGGTGACTTATGCTGAGTAGGTTATGTTTCAACTCGGTAATCAGACAGACAACCTTAATCACTGGATAGAGAGACTTACCAACATCACCGATGCTAATAATATACCCTTTCAAGTTATTACCGAAGGAGACATAGCCTTTCTTCTTTTTCTTCGACAGTGTTGCAAATAGGGTAGCATTACCGGTCATATGCCGTGAGCAACCGCTGTCGAGGATCCATTTGCTTCTAGCATATGAAGGGTGTTGCACCTACAAAACAGTTTGCAGATGAAACCTTTGGTACTCATTTCTTGTAGGATCCTGAATTGTTAGCTTTAGGTATCCAAGCATAAACATTTAAATCAACAAGCTTTCTCATTCTACATGCAGATGATATATGACCAATGAGGCCACAATAATGACATTGTGCATGTCGAGTGTTGAAAGCTGAGTGGTGTGCATGGTTGGTAGGTTTGGGTTTTCTAGTATAGAAGAAAGCATACCTATAATCTTGTTTGGGCTTAACCTTTTGGGGTAAAGGTTTTATAGGGTTAGGTCTGACAGTGTTTGGCTTGGGAATGTTCCGATTTTTCGGTAAGTGACACGTGTTAGGGTAGGAAGCAGCAGGTTCAGGCTATTTTCCTAACCTAATTTCCAATCTTTTGGAAGTGTCATACAACTTAGTATAATCAGAAGTAAGTGATTCCATTCTGATTTGTGCACTTTGAAGACTTTTCTTCTCTATAGAAAGTTCTTCCTTGAGTTGGTCAATAATTTTGTCTTTCTCTTCAGATGACTTGGTAGTCTCGTGTAATAAGAGCTTTATTGAAGAAAGCTCACCAGACTCACTAACATTATTTCTAACCTCAGCTAGTAGGTCGGTAAGTCTATCTATTTCACCTTTGTACTCTTTGAGTACCTTCTTAAAGGTCTGATACTTACTATGCAGTTTCCTGTAATCAGTCATCAGGTCACTGAAGGCATCTCCTAATTGCTCAAAGGTGAAGTCATCATAAGTATCAACTACAGGTTCAGTAGGTACCTGATCGGATGCCATAAAGCATACGTTTGCAGCGTCTTCTGATTGTTCGTCTTCTGAGTTGCTGGCTTCACTTTCATGCCATATGCTGGTGTTGGCATATTTTTGTGATGTTGATCTCTTCAGGTTCCCTTTTTCATACCTGTTGCTCTTTTTGCTTGATGATGAGTTTGTGGGACAATCCTTCTTCATGTGTCCCTTCTTCTTGCAACCATAGCAGATAGCATCTTCTTGGTACCAGTTGTTGCTGTTGTTTTCTTTGACTCTCTTCTCATGTCTCATGAATCTTTTGACCTTCCTTGCTAGGAGTGCTTGATCTTCAGTGTCAGATCCACTGCTGTCTGAGTCATCTTCAGCAGCTTTTCTGTGCTGAGCCTTGAGGGCGATAGTCTTCTCCTTTGGTGCAGGCTCTTCAAAATCTTGTAGCTCCAGTTCATGAGTGAGTAGCTTACCCATGAGTACTTCTAGGGACATCGTTGTGAGGTCGTTCCCTTCAATGATTGCAGTAGCCTTTGGAATCCAGTTCTTGGTGAGAGCTCGCAGGAGTTTGTGAATCTTTTCATGGTAACTGTAATCTTTGCCTTGGGAAGACAAAGGATTTACAATATCCAAGAACCTCTCGAACATTTGTGTAACTATTTCGTTGGGCTTCATTTTGAACGCCTCGTACTCTTGAGTAAGTCTGCTGACTTTAGATTCCTTGACTTGAGTCGTGCCTTCATGTGTAACTTCGAGTAGCTTCCATACTTCATTAGCCGTTGTGCAGATAGACACCCTGTTAAATTCAGTTCTATCTAAAGCACAAAAGAGAGCATTAATAGCACGTGCGTCAAGACTGGCCCTTTTCTTTTCTTCCTCTGTATATCTGCTATGGGGTTTTTCAACTAAAACTCTATCAACATTTATACGAGGTGGCTTCTGATAGCCATCAAGAACAATGGGCCATAAATCAAAGTCAAGAGATTTCAAGAAGAAACTCATCCGTGTTTTCCAATATGTATAAGTCGTACCATCAAACAGTGGGGGTCTGTTTGTGGCCTGGCCTTCACTTGTGAATTTCACAGTTGCCATGTGTTGTGCTGTGATCTATATAACAGTTAATTAAAATGAATAAATAATTACACTGTTATCTTTGCTTTACCTGTAACACCCGCTCTGATACCAATTGTAGGAACAAAATAGTAAAGCGTAATACTCTAGAGGGGGGTGAATAGAGTTGGCAGCGGAATAATGCTAATTAAAAAAGTTAGCGGCACAATCACAGAATATTAATCACAACTAAAATAATGTAAAGGCAAAGTTAAGAGAGCAAACGCAAAGACAGCGATGTATACTGGTATCCCTCTGTTGAGGACTAATCCAGTCGGTAGAACTCTTGCTACCAGTTGAATCCACTATTGGAAAAACCGCAAGTTTTCGTACGAAGTCCTTGCAACTTCTACAACGCGAGCTTTGATACGAAGAACTCATCCAACTTCAAATATGAAGAGGTATTCTTCAATCAAGCCTTCTGATTACAATCTATCAGAAACTTCTAGACCGTACCGCACTGGCAAATTGACTAGAGGATTGTAACTGGCTTGGGATCTGAAATTGAAAGCTCTAGAAAACTCTTTGGAAGACTGAAAGCTTTAGATAGAGAGAAGATTGAAAGTGAATGAGTGAATTGAAATGATCGAAATCCTTCTCTATTTATAGGAGTTCTAAAGGCAGACTTATGTCAGAATTCGGGCAGAATTCGGGCAGAACTCTTTGAGCAAATATCGGTCAAATCCGCAACTGCAGGAGGACCAAGTTCCAAAGATTCAAAATCACAACGGCCACCAACCGAACTCTGGCCGAACTCTGGCCGAACTCGGTCTGAGTTCTGTCAGGGTTAAGTTAGGGTTTAGTTAGGGTTTTTTGAAAAAGATTTTGGTGATTTTTGAAAACCTTTTTGTAAACCTTTTTGAGAGGTCATTTTAAAAATATTTTAAACTCATTTAGGGATAGCCTATTTGCCAGTACGACTCGGTGTACAACATATTCCTAGACTCAAATAAAATAAAAAATATATTGCATAAGAAATTACAGACTCGAGTAGGCAAACAGATCTTCGGTCTTGAATGGAGTGGATAGCCAATCTTGATCATGTCCAAGAATTCGAGATGTCCCGACTAGCTTCGTATATCCAGACAGAGTTTGATCAATTATTAAAATTAGGTTGACCATATGACCAATGGGCCGACAATAGGTTGTCAAGAATATGTATGATATAGTACATATATATATTATTGTTATGTAATATATGTTAGTATAGGGTGTGTGTTTGAATAAGATAAGGATGTGTGTGGTTAGGGGAGAGAAGTGAGACTGACAGAGGATATGTGCTAGTATATATTTGATGTTGTATAGATGGTAGTGTAGTGTGTGTGTTGTGAAGGTGAGAGAGTTGGGAGGATCATCCCATCATATTTGACTTGAGGCTAGTGTGGTTAGTTGAGTGATTTGTGTTTTGGTTGAGTGGTAGTGTGTTTGTATATATATATGTGTGAGTGTGTTAGAAAAGAGGAAGGTAGATTTGGTATATGTGTTTGTGTATGTGTTAGTATTGAAGTGGAGAGGAATTTAGATGTTGTATGTATGGATATGTTAGTATGTTAGTGGTTATGTTAGAATCTATGTAGAGATTAGAGGTATCTTAGAAGTTAGATAGTGATATCTTATATAAGTTAGATAGTTAGTTGTGTTAGTCTATGTTATTGTTAGTTAGAGATGACATATGTTAGTAGGTTAGAGTTAGAGATGGATATATATACATATATGTTATGGTTAGATATTAGTTAGTGGTTGTTAGTTGTGTTAGTTTTCTAAGTTAGAATAGATGGTTAGAAGTTATATGTTAGAATGTTGTTAGTTGAGGTATTGGTTAGATTTTGATATTTTAGATACCTATGATATGTTAGTATTAACTAGCATCTAGATGTTGAAAACCTATAGATAGTTAGTATCCTATCTTTGTATTTTAGGATACTAAGAGTGGGGTCTTAGAATAGTGGGTATCGTAGGATACTCCAGTTAGTATCTCAAGGTAAATGAGATTTACCTTTACCTTCATGGTAAATGAGTTTACCTTATATCCAAGGTAAGGTATCAAGATACCAAGATATGGTATCGAGATACGAGGGTAGAGTGTTAGAACACCTTAGTAGGGTATTGAAGGATAAGTAGGGTGAGGGTAATGTAGGCAAGGGTATGGGTTAGAGGCTAAGGTAACGAGTTTACCTTGGTAGGATAATAGGATAAGAGTTAAGGTAATACCTATGACTAAGATATGAGATTAACATGCTTAAGATATGGTTAGAATTAGGATAGTTTGGTTGATAATGATTAGAAATAGGGTAAATGACTTGGGGTTGACCCCGTTTGACCATGGTTGACCATTTTGACTAAAAGTCAACTAAAAGTCAACTTTAGTCTAAAATTGAGCAAAACTTGACCAGAGTTGACCAGTTGACCAAAAGTCTACTGTGAGTCAACCATTGACCTAGTTGACCTAGAGTGAACTATGAGTTGACCAGGGTTGACCAGAGTTGACCATTTGACCAAAAGTCAACTATAAGCCAACCTTTGACTTAAATCGACCCTGTTTGACTTGCCTTGACCTAGTTTGACTTAGAATCATGTAGTTTGCATTGTAGATTTCTATTATTATAATTTGAGTATTTTATAACTAGTTTTACTCCAATAGGACTCTGTGACACCAGTTCGGACATCTATTCATATCAGTCGTACAGGATGACAAGTGTCACGCCCCAGAACCAGAATCCTGGAGAACGGGGGCGGACACAGCCAGCTACGTATAATGAAATGGCAACCATTCTGCTATACGGTCACGGCTGTCTAGATATGTAAGGGTTATCTACAATCCAACAGTCTCCTAAGGTCATAAAATAGCCTGTTGTCTCAATCTCAACCAACTAGAAATAGTTCACAAGATGTCAGAGCATCAAATACATAAATATAAGGCGTCCCAAATATTACATATCGGATGATCATGAAGCTAGTCGTACAAAATGTAAGGACTAGCAAGAGTTCAGTCATACATGATCAACCCCCGGGGCTTGTCAATCATGTTACAGCCCGTAGGCAGACAATAAGTAAAGTGCAATACGAGCTAACACTTGCTCGTCGGCTAAACGCCTCAAAAGAATAATTCACAATATACAGTGGGAGAACAAAAGAAACCCACTCGATGCCCTGGTTACGCCTGGTGGTCACCATCGGGCTGGAAAGCAGGAAGATCCTTCGGTACTGCTCCGGTATCTGGCCATACAAAACCAGCTGGGTCAGACCCAGAAAGAGCAAGTGCCACAAAGGAGGCTTCACTTAAGGACTAAAACCAGCAAATCATTAGCAATCAACAAGCAAGTAAGTAAAGGAGGATCGGGAGTTGTGCAGTACCAATGCACTCGTCCCGATCATAGGAAGACAGTAAGTAAATCATCATTGACATAAGGTAAATTGGAGAACATGCTAAATAAATAAAACTGGGCAATAAGTGAAGAGAAGACGAAGGTGCTATTCCGGGAGCCAGGTTACAATCCTTAAACCAAACAAGGACCGAGATTGTAACCCTTCGCCTGAACAGAACTTAGTCTCTGATCATTTATTGCTAAAGGTGACAATCATGCAGGGGAAAGATATCATGATAAAAGTGACAATGAAAAGTACAATACGCAATGGTGACAATCGTGTACAAGCACTATAGTGACAATCGTTCAGTCATGTTGGTACAATCTGGCAATCAGTCACTTCTAGACGATGCTATACTGGACTAGACTTCATCCAATCAATCACGGCCAATCATTGCCTACGGCTTTCTACATTAACTAACTAGGGTTCTCACAATCCAAGTTACTAACAAGATGCAAGTGAGATTATCCCACAGCCACAAGCCCTGCAGCTAATCCAGGTTATCCAGGCATTTTTAGATTCATTAAGCCATTATCAAGAATTATGTGCCCCACGCGACGGTGGGCTGGAAATGTGCCCTACTCGTCGGCAGGCTACAAGTCCAAACAATTGCGGCCGGGATAACGGGATCGCCTGTAGCCGTGTCAATCTCGTCATGACTAATGTGTTATTCTAGTAGTTAACCTGAATCCGCCTTTTTAATAGGGACTCCTGACCGTGGTACTCAGGAGTCCCATCCTAGACATGATGCAAGACTGGACAAGTAGATTAATCAAGCAAGCAAGAAGAACCACCCACGGTGTCAAGACAAGTCAAGTCAAGAGTGCGCCGCCACGGGCCACTATCAAGTGAAGTCGAGTCATGCCAAGTCAAGTCAAGTTATCAAGTCATGTCAAGTCGGGAGTGCGCCACCACGGGCCACTATCAAGTGATCAGGTTACAAGTTAATCATGTTCAGTCACAAGTTACAAGATTCTATTTCAATTAACTGCCACCCCAAGAAGGATAACAAGAAACAAAATCCCAAAAGTCCGTGCCAAGACGTGTTGGGCCTAGTCAAGTTGTGCATGTGAGCAATCAAAATCTCAAAAGCTCCAATCATATCAAGAGAAAACCAAGTTATAAAGCTGGCACTAAGGCACTAGGGGTGTAGGTGAACTAGGGTGTGCCAGGAAATAGGCACACTAGAGTGCGCCTGGCCAGAAAAGTAGGCACAGTTCGCTAAAGAGCGCCTGGCCAGAAAAGTAGGCACAGTTCGCTAAACAGCGCCTGGCCAGAAAAGTAGGCACAGTTCGCTAAACAGCGCCTGGCCAGAAAAGTAGGCACAGTTCGCTAAACAGCGCCTAGCCAGAAAAGTAGGCACAGTTCGCTAAACAGCGCCTAGCCAGAAAAGTAGGCACAGTTTGGGTCTGGAAGCCAAAGTAGGCGCAGTTTGGGTCTGGAAGCCAAAGTAGGCGCAGTCCGCTAAACAGCGCCTAGCCAGGAAAGTAGGCACAGTCCGCTAAACAGCGCCTAGCCAGAAAAGTAGGCACAGTCCGCGCCTAGCCAGAAAAGTAGGCGCAGTACGCTAAACAGCACCTAGCCAGGAAAGTAGGCACAGTCCGCTAAACAGCGCCTAGCCAGAAAAGTAGGCACAGTCCGCGCCTAGCCAGAAAAGTAGGCGCAGTACGCTAAACAGCGCCTAGCCAGGAAAGTAGGCACAGTCCGCTAAACAGCGCCTAGCCAGAAAAGTAGGCACAGTCCGCGCCTAGCCAGAAAAGTAGGCGCAGTACGCTAAACAGCGCCTAGCCAGGAAAGTAGGCACAGTCCGCGCCTAGCCAGAAAAGTAGGCGCAGTACGCTAAACAGTGCCTAGCCAGGAAAGTAGGCACAGTCCGCGCCTAGCCAGAAAAGTAGGCACAGTTTGGGTCTGGAAGCCAAAGTAGGCGCAGTTTGGGTCTGGAAGCCAAAGTAGGCGCAGTCCGCTAAACAGCGCCTAGCCAGGAAAGTAGGCACAGTCCGCTAAACAGCGCCTAGCCAGAAAAGTAGGCACAGTCCGCGCCTAGCCAGAAAAGTAGGCGCGCCTGGGGGTCGTCTTCCTCCTCAAGCCGAGGAGAAGAACCCATGGGTTCCAAAACTTTGGAACACCATAAGTCGGCCATCCAAGCTCCAAATCCGGACTTCCAAGGCTCTAACTTGGGTAAAATTCAATTCTTTTCAACATGGAACAATTAAAACAAGAAAAGGAACAAGTTTTATAGATCAAATCTACCAAAATCCGAAAATACTTCCAACTTAGATCTACAAAATTCCAAGCTCCAAATGGAGAAAACCCAAGTTCTAATGTTGCTCAAGATGAGCTAATAAAACTATTGGACAAATAAAATATAGCCCTCAAGTGATAGCAAGGTGCAACTTGCCTAGGTTGGTGGTGGAGGAGAGGAAGAAGCTTGAGGAAGAAGATGAAGAAAAATAATGAGGAGAGAGAGAGGGAAGTTGATATATATATAGTGGGGGTGGGGTTGGTTCTCCATGACAAACCAAAATAGACCAAGCCCAAAATAAACCAAGGTGAACCAAGTCAAGGCCAATAAACCCTCTCTCTAGCAATCTAAACCAAATGAACCATGAACTAAACCAAGCCTCACTAACCCAGAAATAAACCAGTAAACCATAAAACCATTTGAACTATCAATGCCAATAAAACAAGCCAATGCAAAATAAACCAAGATAATTAATCATGACTAAATAAAATATGGGTCCAAAACACGTATACGTACACTAAATACGTATCACGAATTTGGGACATCACATCCTACCCACCTTAAAAGAATTCCGTCCTCGGAATTTAATCAAGAGGCTAGAGATGTACGGGGAGCTATTCTATCACAGGCAATCTACCACTACCAATCAATCATACGATCATTCATGCAAGCAAGGATTCGAAGCGTAAGGCATAAGGAAGATATTACACCTTACGAGTCAAACCAGCCGGGATGACCCGATCAGATATCATCCTCATACTCCCAAGTTTGACTCTCCCAAAGAGGGATGGCTCTAAGCAACACGGACTGAACTGATAGTCTTGCGCTTGAGGTCTCTCTCTTTGGTCAAACATGAACACGGGCCTCTCCTCATACGAATAGTCACGGTTATTGGTACCAACCTTTCGAATGATCTAGGACATGGCCCGAGCCCGGGATGTTCCGTCGCAATTGGGATACAAGAAATACGTCATGCATCCGGCATAATGACGGTAGAAAAGCAAGATGAGAGGACACATATACCTCTCGGACGATTCTGGACCTAAGCCTGGGCTAGGGCAAACTGCTGCGGGTTCTGTTGCTGGAAAGTCTGAGCCTGAGTCGGCAATGGCCTCAGGTACGGGAACTGCTGTTGCTGGTAAACTGGAGCTGGTACTGGTGCTGGTCCCCTAACCGAGGGACTAGATACTGTCGATGCTGAATCAACTCTGAATGGGCAGGACCCCACCCTATGGTCTGGTGCTCCACACAATAAACATAATCCCAACGCCTTGCGACACTCTGCTACCACGTGTCCAGGCTTTCCACAATAAGTACAGCCCACGGCGGAAGACTGCGCTTGCTTCTGTTTCTGCTGAGGGTACGTCGGGGTTGAGTGCTGGTCCGTCGTAACTGAATCTGCTCGCCTCGGAGCTCCAATAGTCAAAGCCCTAGCTGCCGGGACTGGTGCCGAAGACTAGGTCACCCGGCCATGAGACCGCTTCCGTCCTCCGGTCCTGTCCACTATTCTCTGGGAGGTATACTCATGCCTCCTTGCTGCTCTCAATACCGCATCAAAAGTCTCATGCTCAAACTGCTCGACTGCCAACAAGATCTCCAAATGCAGCCCCTGCTGGAACCGCTGGGCCCTATCGTACTCGGTTGCCACCAAGGTGGGAGCAAACCGACTAAGTCTAGAAAACTCCGATGCATAACTGTCAACTGTTCTGCCTCCTTGCTTCAAGTTGGCGAACCTCGTCTGTAGATCGTACCGAGCCACAGCATCAAAATACTTAGTCTGGAATCTCTCTCTGAATACGGCCCATGAAATAGGGGCCACTAGTCCCACGGCCTGTGCTGCCCACCAGCTGCGGGCAAGATCCAATAACTGTAGGCGCACAACGGCCACCTTCTCATCTTCCGGGGTCTTGGCTGCCTCTAGAATGACTTCAATATCCTGGAGCCATGCATCTGCAACGATCGCATCTCCACTATCGTCGAAGAATGGAGGGTTCAGACGCTTGAAACTGTTCGCTGCACGGTTTCCTGGATGACCGCCTCTATTCAGAGCATCTTCCACTGCCTGGTGCAATGTATCACCTCGACGATCTTGGGAAGCTAACAATGTCCTGATGAGACCTACCAAGGTACCATCATCCGGGCCTGCAGACTGAACTGGCTGAACTGGATCCCCGGTAGGGATGACTCGGGAGGCTGCTCCTGAGTGCTGAACCTGATCTTCTGGTTGCTGCTGGTCCACGGGAGGCGCTCCGCCTTGCTGATCGGTAGGACCAGGAACAATGCCACTGAAGAAGACGACATGGGAACAATAAGGAGGGACCAGGACAGATCAACGAGTACAAGCATGTGATCAGGACAAGGATTTCAGGAATCAAGAGGATACAAGTGGAGATCAAGGACAAGTATTGATTGAGACATCCATTCGGTAAACCCTCACATTTCTTGATTGACAAGACCTGCATGGGCCACCACTTAAACCATGTCACGCCCCAGAACCAGAATCCTGGAGAACGGGGGCGGACACAGCCAGCTACGTATAATGAAATGGCAACCATTCCGCTATACGGTCACGGCTGTCTAGATATGTGAGGGTTATCTACAATCCAACAGTCTCCTAAGGTCATAAAATAGCCTGTTGTCTCAATCTCAACCAACTAGAAATAGTTCATAAGATGTCAGAGCATCAAATACATAAATATAAGGCGTCCCAAATATTACATATCGGATGATCATGAAGCTAGTCGTACAAAATGTAAGGACTAGCAAGAGTTCAGTCATACATGATCAACCCCCGGGGCTTGTCAATCATGTTACAGCCCGTAGGCAGACAATAAGTAAAGTGCAATACGAGCTAACACTTGCTCGTCGGCTAAACGCCTCAAAAGAATAATTCACAATATACAGTGGGAGAACAAAAGAAACCCACTCGATGCCCTGGTTACGCCTGGTGGTCACCATCGGGCTGAAAAGCAGGGAGATCCTTCGGTACTGCTCCGGTATCTGGCCATACAAAACCAGCTGGGTCAGACCCAGAAAGAGCAAGTGCCACAAAGGAGGCTTCACTTAAGGACTAAAACCAGCAAATCATTAGCAATCAACAAGCAAGTAAGTAAAGGAGGATCGGGAGTTGTGCAGTACCAATGCGCTCGTCCCGATCATAGGAAGACAGTAAGTAAATCATCATTGACATAAGGTAAATTGGAGAACATGCTAAATAAATAAAACTGGGCAATAAGTGAAGAGAAGACGAAGGTGCTATTCCGGGAGCCAGGTTACAATCCTTAAACCAAACAAGGACCGAGATTGTAACCCTTCGCCTGAACAGAACTTAGTCTCTGATCATTTATTGCTAAAGGTGACAATCATGCAGGGGAAAGATATCATGATAAAAGTGACAATGAAAAGTACAATACGCAATGGTGACAATCGTGTACAAGCACTATAGTGACAATCGTTCAGTCATGTTGGTACAATCTGGCAATCAGTCACTTCTAGACGATGCTATACTGGACTAGACTTCATCCAATCAATCACGGCCAATCATTGCCTACGGCTTTCTACATTAACTAACTAGGGTTCTCACAATCCTAGTTACTAACAAGATGCAAGTGAGATTATCCCACAGCCACAAGCCCTGCAGCTAATCCAGGTTATCCAGGCATTTTTAGATTCATTAAGCCGTTATCAAGAATTATGTGCCCCACGCGACGGTGGGCTGGAAATGTGCCCTACTCGTCGGCAGGCTACAAGTCCAAACAATTGCGGCCGGGATAACGGGATCGCCTGTAGCCGTGTCAATCTCGTCATGACTAATGTGTTATTCTAGTAGTTAACCTGAATCCGCCTTTTTAATAGGAACTCCTGACCGTGGTACTCAGGAGTCCCATCCTAGACATGATGCAAGACTGGACAAGTAGATTAATCAAGCAAGCAAGAAGAACTACCCACGGTGTCAAGACAAGTCAAGTCAAGAGTGCGCCGCCACGGGCCACTATCAAGTGAAGTCGAGTCATGCCAAGTCAAGTCAAGTTATCAAGTCATGTCAAGTCGGGAGTGCGCCACCACGGGCCACTATCAAGTGATCAGGTTACAAGTTAATCATGTTCAGTCACAAGTTACAAGATTCTATTTCAATTAACTGCCACCCCAAGAAGGATAACAAGAAACAAAATCCCAAAAGTCCGTGCCAAGACGTGTTGGGCCTAGTCAAGTTGTGCATGTGAGCAATCAAAATCTCAAAAGCTCCAATCATATCAAGAGAAAACCAAGTTATAAAGCTGGCACTAAGGCACTAGGGGTGTAGGTGAACTAGGGTGTGCCAGGAAATAGGCACACTAGAGTGCGCCTGGCCAGAAAAGTAGGCGCAGTTCGCTAAAGAGCGCCTGGCCAGAAAAGTAGGCACAGTTCGCTAAACAGCGCCTGGCCAGAAAAGTAGGCACAGTTCGCTAAACAGCGCCTGGCCAGAAAAGTAGGCACAGTTCGCTAAACAGCGCCTAGCCAGAAAAGTAGGCACAGTTCGCTAAACAGCGCCTAGCCAGAAAAGTAGGCACAGTTTGGGTCTGGAAGCCAAAGTAGGCGCAGTTTGGGTCTGGAAGCCAAAGTAGGCGCAGTCCGCTAAACAGCGCCTAGCCAGGAAAGTAGGCACAGTCCGCTAAACAGCGCCTAGCCAGAAAAGTAGGCACAGTCCGTGCCTAGCCAGAAAAGTAGGCGCAGTACGCTAAACAGCACCTAGCCAGGAAAGTAGGCACAGTCCGCTAAACAGCGCCTAGCCAGAAAAGTAGGCACAGTCCGCGCCTAGCCAGAAAAGTAGGCGCAGTACGCTAAACAGCGCCTAGCCAGGAAAGTAGGCACAGTCTGCTAAACAGCGCCTAGCCAGAAAAGTAGGCACAGTCCGCGCTTAGCCAGAAAAGTAGGCGCAGTACGCTAAACAGCGCCTAGCCAGGAAAGTAGGCACAGTCCGCGTCTAGCCAGAAAAGTAGGCGCAGTACGCTAAACAGCGCCTAGCCAGGAAAGTAGGCACAGTCCGCGCCTAGCCAGAAAAGTAGGCACAGTTTGGGTCTGGAAGCCAAAGTAGGCGTAGTTTGGGTCTGGAAGCCAAAGTAGGCGCAGTCCGCTAAACAGCGCCTAGCCAGGAAAGTAGGCACAGTCCGCTAAACAGCGCCTAGCCAGAAAAGTAGGCACAGTCCGCGCCTAGCCAGAAAAGTAGGCGCGCCTGGGGGTCGTCTTCCTCCTCAAGCCGAGGAGAAGAACCCATGGGTTCCAAAACTTTGGAACACCATAAGTCGGCCATCCAAGCTCCAAATCCGGACTTCCAAGGCTCTAACTTGGGTAAAATTCAATTCTTTTCAACATGGAACAATTAAAACAAGAAAAGGAACAAGTTTTATAGATCAAATCTACCAAAATCCGAAAATACTTCCAACTTAGATCTACAAAATTCCAAGCTCCAAATGGAGAAAACCCAAGTTCTAATGTTGCTCAAGATGAGCTAATAAAACTATTGGACAAATAAAATATAGCCCTCAAGTGATAGCAAGGTGCAACTTGCCTAGGTTGGTGGTGGAGGAGAGGAAGAAGCTTGAGGAAGAAGATGAAGAAAAATAATGAGGAGAGAGAGAGGGAAGTTGATATATATATAGTGGGGGTGGGGTTGGTTCTCCATGACAAACCAAAATAGACCAAGCCCAAAATAAACCAAGGTGAACCAAGTCAAGGCCAATAAACCCTCTCTCTAGCAATCTAAACCAAATGAACCATAAACTAAACCAAGCCTCACTAACCCAGAAATAAACCAGTAAACCATAAAACCATTTGAACTATCAATGCCAATAAAACAAGCCAATGCAAAATAAACCAAGATAATTAATCATGACTAAATAAAATATGGGTCCAAAACACGTATACGTACACTAAATACGTATCACGAATTTGGGACATCACAACAAGCGAGTACATTCTCTGATAATATTTTTGTTTTATGATATCGTTTATGTTTCTTGTATTTAGTATAGATATCTTTGTTCTCTTGACATATTGTTCACACAGATTGGTATTGTCTGGATTCCGTAATGAGATGTTATTCCTTGTATTTTTTGGTATATCCTGAGCAAGTCTTTTCTAGTTCCTTGTGTATTGTATAGACAGAATTCCTGCGAAGGCTAGCTACCTTCTCAGAGAATCACGTGTTATAACGTGTCATGGTTGGATCCACTATATTAGTCAGGGATGGGGGTGTTAGCGTAGATATGTGATCAATACCCCACAGTATCAACATTGTATCAGCATAGTATCAAGCATTGTATCACCATTGTATCCTCACTGTATAGTGTTAATCATACACTCACGTATGATTAGCTAGGCCAAACATTGTATCAAGTTCTAAGCCGATCACATGATAAAACTAGTGCTAAACTCACATAGATAGCAGTTCAATATTTTCGTCCATGTTATACACTGTTTTCTTGCCTTATCTCATTATAGTTTTGATATACCTTATCAGGATGCATGTGCGGTCTACTTTACCTAGTATATTCTCTCTATCTACTGCTATATTTTCAATATTGTATAACTAGAACTGTTGTTTGAGATTTTGTACTCGTTTCTGTCTTGACTGAATATGTTGAAAATATTACAGATGATGAGAAGGAGTGCCCTACCTATTACGGTCCTCATGACGTGGATGGTATAGTGTTGGATACCCTAGTACAGCAGGGGTTAGCTCTAGCAGATGAGGCCTTGGTATAGCTTAGCTGGTTTTACTATAGTACTGGACTCTGTCTCCAGATTACCTTGGCTTATTTTTATTGTTAGTTATCTGTTTGAGATTGTTGACTCAGAGATTTTGGACTTGTATTATTTTGTGTAGGATTTTCAGGATGATATTTATAAATCTTGTTGTCTTTATCTTTCAGTATTATCTATCGTCATTCTAAGATTTTGTTATTCAGTATATTATATTGTTATTGCTTGTCCTCCGTTCGGAGTTGACCATTCTCGACAGGTCTTGATATTATAACTATTGATAGATGGTAGACCTAGACAGCATTCTATACTGTTTCTGCGGTGTTGGCTGGGACGTTGTTTTGCACTTGTGCCCTTACTCTGGGTATGGGTCGTGGCACATTTTTAGTGGTGGCCCATGCAGGTCAGTGTCGCAACTAGTATGATTTCGTAGTGGTGCTCGACTTAGAGTGTTGCTACGAGCCTACTGTTAGGATATATGATTAGGCAGTATAGAGAGTTACTCAATCACAGTTGGGACTACTTGAAAAGATTCCTGGGATAACCCTTGAGAATCTCATTATAAACTATCTTGAAATTCGATTCATACAGTTTCTGTCTACTTCTTTGTTCATCGTTGAATTTGATTCTTTGTATTTATTATTGACTTGATTTTCTACCAAGACAACATTATGGGCTAGGTTGCCTCAGTCATGGAATCTAGAGTCTTCTACAGCCATATTAGCTGGTTTGGCGATGAGATAGAGTCTGATTTTGGATGTATTTCTCGGGTGTGGGAATTTAAAGTTTTTGCAGCAAAGCTAGCGGCAATGTAAAAGTTTTAAATACCACGATTCTAGAAGTATATACCTTATTTGCGGACTCTATGGATTATCGCTGTTATACTTACTAGCGTAATGAGAATTTTGGTAACTTGGTTCTGGATAGACGGGTATGATTATCAGATTTCAGAATAGATACCATATAGATGGTGCCCTAGTATGATGGAATAAAATATTAGTGTGGATGTTACTTGAGTATCATAGATTAGATAGAGGAGGAGCAAGGCCACCTATGGCACAGCACCATGCCCGACACTAGATGGGCAGGGATTTTGCGCTGCCGGTCGAGGAGACTGACGCTATGGATTACGGGTTAGCAGGTCTGTCTTTCTTATTCTTCTTTCATCATGTTGTGTGATTCCATTAGTACCTATCAGGATATTTTGTGCTGTGACAGATAATATAGTGACCCTGATCAAGACCGTGATATCACGACCAGTAGGACCACAATTTGCATATTTTAGATATAGTTTTCTTGTCCTTGATTGTTGGGAGTTTAACCTAGAAGTAGTAAGAGCATCTTAATTTCGAGGACAAAATTTTTCTAAGAAGGGTAGACTTGTAGCATCCAGTTTCTAAAATAAGGGTAATTTTAAAATTTTGTAATTATAATCATTTAATAATGATATTTAAATTATGTTATGATTTTTGGTGATTTTTAATTATTTTAAAAATATTTAAAATGTTGAATTGTGATTTTGATGGTTAACTAGTGTAACCCTAGAGACTGCATGACCTAGAGACTAACCATGACCATGGGGACCAAACCATGTGATTAGGATAACTAATTGTGACTTTTTATCCTAAGGGCATTTTGGTCATTTTTGACTTATTAATGAAAATGAATTTTGATTAATTAATATTGTGCTAATTGAATTGTTAGAGACTAACCTAGTTTTGACTAAACCTAGATGTTAATGATGCTCATGGAGGTTTAGTTAGAAGGTTAGAGACTTAATGGTTAAGTTAGATTAACAATATCTAGATATTTTATAGTAGGATATTTACCTATTGGGATATTTGTGAAAAAGAAAGCCTTATGACTAATTGAACCAATAGGAAGGTTTGGAATTGGGTGGACAAGCCCTAGCCACTCATCTATATGTAAAACTAACTCTAACTCATCTAATGACCATCCATCAAGTGTCCCCCTTCCTATAAAGAATCCTTAAGAAAACCCTTGCCTCTTTTTACCTCTACATAGAACCCTAATTTGTTCTTCCCCAAACTT
The DNA here is from genome assembly GCA_029216955.1 of Iris pallida. Lineage (NCBI taxonomy): Eukaryota > Viridiplantae > Streptophyta > Magnoliopsida > Asparagales > Iridaceae > Iris > Iris pallida. Next base: position 37,643 of record JANAVB010035677.1, on the reverse strand, counting down.
GAGAGCTTTCCTCTTGATTTTGATCTCCAAATCCCTCCATTCTTCTTCCAATCGTCCATCATTTCTTCTCATTCAACCAAAGAGGAGGTGCTAGCTAGGATTGGAAGCAAGGAGCAAGAAAGGGTGTCCATTTTGGAGGAGCTTTCATGTCGAAACCGTATCCTTTGAGTGTATCATTGGGATCCCACTTCCAATAGGTATAACCATCTCTCTATTTCAATTGTCCTTGCATTTTAGTTAGATTTGAATCAATAGGATCCACCCCCATGCATGTACAACCATTAGATTTTAATTTGAGGCCATTTGGAGCTCTCTTGAGGATTTTAGATATGTGTCTTGTGTCATACTTGATAGATCCCAAATTAGGACACCCCATGTATATGTATGTATGATAATAGTTTAAATAGATATTTAAATTCGGTTTTAAAATGGTTAGAGAGTGGATTGATCTTAGTTAGGATGGTTAGAATGAGTTTCATTTGGATACCTATGTTGGTATCCAAGTATCTTGGCTTATATGTGTTTCTTTTGTCCAAAACAACCCAAATTCGTCATAATTTTTATTCACATTTTTAGTAGCAAGAGCAACTTAGAAACGTCATAACTTTTAGCTTAGAATTCCGATTTATCTCCCGTTTTTTTAAAAGAACCGTATCGAAGTTAGCTTTCTAAATATATATTTTAACACGCCAAAATCATTCTAGAACTTTTTGTAGAACAGTTTGAGTATCAGTTGTACGAAAGACGAATGCGTTTCGGTGTTTTCGTGATTCCGGGAGCTTTCTTGCACGAAAATGCGATCTGTTTGAAGTTTCGGAAAGCTAATACGAAGGGCTACAACATACTTTAATCCTAAAATTTAGTGCAGACCCAATTGGTACAATATTGGTTTTAAGTAGAAGAGTGACTATACGACATAGACATTTTGTGTAACCCATGAGCCTATGTATTATGGATATCATGTGAATGACGGCCCAATTGGTACAGTATTGGTTTTAAGTAGAAGAGTGACTATACGACATAGGCATTTTGTGTAACCTATGAGCCTATGTAGTATGGATATCACGTGAATGTAGGTATCATAGGTTATCAAGAATATGTATGATATATATATATAATATATATATATATATATATATATATAAAGAAAAAAAAAATATATATATATATATTATTTTTATGTAATATATGTTAGTATAGGGTGTGTGTTTGAATGAGATAATGATGTGTGTGGTTAGTGGAGAGAAGTGAGATTGATAGAGAATATGTGCTAGTATGTATTTGATGTTGTATAGATGGTAGTTTAGTGTGTGTGTTGTGAAGGTGAGAGACTTGGGAGGATCATGCCATCCTATTTGACTTGAGGCTAGTGTGGTTAGTTGACTGATTTGTGTTTTGGTTGAGTGGTAGTGTGTTTGTATATAGATGTGTGTGGGTGTGTTAGAAGGGAGGAAGGTAGATTTGGTATATGTATTTGTGTGTGTGTTAGTATTAAAGTGAAGAGAAATTTAGATATTGTATGTAAGGATATTTTAGTATGTTAGTGGTTATGTTAGAATCTATGTAGAGGTTAGAGGTATCTTAGAAGTTAGATAGTGATATCTTATATAAGTTAGATAGTTAGTTGTGTTAGTCTATGTTATTGTTAGTTAGAGATGACATATGTTAGTTGGTTAGAGTTAGAGATGGATATATATACATATATGTTATGGCTAGATATTAGTTAGTGGTTGTTAGTTGGGTTAGGCTTCTAAGTTAGAATAGATGGTTAGAAGTTATATTTTAGAATGTTGTTAGTTGAGGTATTGGTTAGATTTTGATATGTTAGATACCTATGATATGTTAGTATTAACTAGCGTCTAGATGTTGAAAATCTATAGATAATTAGTATCCTATCTTAGTATCCTAGGATACTAAGAGTGGGGCTTAGAATAGTGGGTATCGTAGGATACTCAAGTTAGTATGTCAAGGTAAATGAGATTTACCTTTACCTTCAAGGTAAATGAGTTTATCTTATAACCAAGGTAAGGTATCAAGATACCATAATATGGTATCGAGATACGAGGGTAGAGTGTTTGAACACCTTAGTAGGGTATTAAAGGATAAGTAGGGTGAGGGTAATGTAGGCAAGGGTATGGGTTAGAGGCTAAGGTAACGAGTTTACCTTGGTAGGATAACGGGATAAGAGTTAAGGTAATACCTATAACTAAGATATGAGTTTAACATGTTTAAGATATTGTTAGAATTAGGATAGCTTGGTTGGTAATGATTAGGAATAGGGTAAATAACTTTGGTTGACCCTGATTGACCACGGTTGACCGTTTTGACTAAAAGTCAACGAAAAGTTAACTTTAGCCTAAAATTGACCAAAAATTGACCAGAGTTGACCAAAAGTCAACTATGAGTCAACCATTGACCTAGTTGACCTAGAGTGGAGTATGAGTTGACCAGGATTGACCAGAGTTGACCATTTGACCAAAAGTCAACTGTAAGTCAACTTTTGACTTAAATCGACCTTGTTTGACTTGCCTTAACCTAGTTTGACTTAGAATCATGTAGTTTGCATTGTAGATTTCCATTATTATAATTTGAGTACTTTATAACCTGTTTTACTCTAATAGGACTCTGTGACACCAGTTCGGACATCTATTCATATCAGTCGTACAAGGTGACAGGCGAGTACATTCTCTGATAATATTTCTGTTCTATAATATCGTTTATGTTTCTTATATTTAGTATAGATATCCTTATTCTCTTGACATATTGTTCACACGGATTGGTATTGTTTGGATTCCGTCATGAGATGTTATTCCTTATATTTCTTGGTATATCCTGAGCAAGTCTTTCCTAGTTCCTTGTGCATTGTATAGATAGGATTCCTGCGAAGGCTAGCTACCTTCTAAGAGAATCACGTGTCATGACGTGTCATGGTTGGATCCATTATATTAGTCAGGGATGGGGGTGTTAGCGTAGATATGTGATCAATACCCCACAGTATCAGCATTGTATCAGCATTGTATCAAGCATTGTATCACCATTATATCCTTACTGTATAGTGTTAATCATACACTCACGTATGATTAGCCAGGCCAAACATTGTATCAAGTTCTAAGCCGATCATATGTTAAAACTAGTGCTAAACTCACATAGATAGCAGTTCTAAATTTTTGTACATGTTATACACTGTTCTCTTATCTTATCTCATTACAGTTTTGATATACCCTGTCAGGATGCATGTGCGCTCTACTTTTCCTAGTATATTCTCTCTATCTACTGCTATATTTTCAATATTGTATAACTAGAACTGTTGTTTGAGATTTTGTACTCGTTCATGTCCTGACTGGATATGTTAAAAATATTACAGATGATGAGGAGGAGTGCCCTACCTATTACGGTCCTCACGACGTGGTTGGTATATAGTTGGATACCCTGGTACAACAAGGGCTAGCTCTAGCAGATGAGGCCTTGGTATAATTTAGCTGGTTTTAGTATAGTACTGGACACTGTCTCCATATTACCTTGGCTTATTTTTATTGTTAGTTATATGTTTGAGATTGTTGACTCAAAGATTTTGGACTTGTATTATTCTGCGTTGAATTTTTAGGATGATATTTATAAATCTTGCTGTCTTTATCTTTCAGAATTATCTATCGTCATTCTTAGAGTTTGTGATTGAGTATATTATATTGTTATTTCTTATCCTCCGTTCGGAGTTAACCATTCTCGATAGGTCTTAATATTATAACTATCGATAGATGGTAGACCTAGACAGCGTTCTACGCCATTTTTGTGGCGTAGGTTGGGATATTGTTTCGCACTTGTGCCCTTACTCTGGGTGCGGGTCGTGACACGGAGCACCAACAGACCGACCCCAAAACAGAGGTAGTATGTTTTGATACCCACCCAGGTACCTATATTCATGATTCAATAACTTCGCATATCCTCTATCGTTTTCTAATTCTTAAATTCCTATAAAGAGTCAACATAACCCTCTATGAACCCTAGTAAATAGACTCAGTATTAGCTAACCATGTTGCTGACTAAATCGACGCGAAGTTGATTAATCTCTGTTCAAAAATAGAATAGAAAGTTAGCCGAACCCCCAACTTAGAAGACAAGTTTTGAACCATATATTAGAGATTTTAGAAAACTAATTTCAAACATTTATAGTTAACCTATATGAGATTAGAATGTTTTTTGTACAACCAATTTTTAGCTTATTATACAGAGATATATTTTATTCTAAAAATAAAAAAAATCTACGTTTAAAATTATGAAATTTAGGAAATTCATCCCGATACGACGTGCGGCCCGACATACTGGACGATATGGTTATGCACTATACACATCGAAAGGCGCATATGGATATTGCCGACGTGTGGGAACAGATGGAACTCGATATTGTTGTGTATGCACGACGAAATTAGTGCGTATCCGTCAAGATACACCCGTATTGACCTTTTGTAAACTTGGCCATAACTTCGTATACGTTCGTCGTATCGAGACGAAACTTGCACCAATAGGACCGTACCGAAATTCTGGTCCTGTGTGCCAAGTTTGGTCCAATTCTGAGAAGGTCGATTGGAACGCCAATTTGGCGGGCCTGCGACCCGATCTAACGGGAAAAATTGTGCGCGTCTTATCAGAATCTAAAATTGAACATACCGTTGAGTTCGTCTCCTCAAACCGGATCCGTAGACATGTAGTTTGACGAATTTAGAGACCATATACATTGGCACACATTTCGGTACAAAATGGGTCCAACGGCGGATATCATTTTGACCCAAAATTATGATTTTGCCCCTGTTCCAGAATCTGACTTTTGGGTAGGCATTTTCTAGATATATCTTTTACATCGGGAAAGTTCTTGATATTTGTTTCAGCATCCAGAGCCGTTCGTGGATTTTGAGTTTCCGTTGCTGACGTGATTGATTGTTTGGAGTTGTCATCCCCGCTCTGCCAGGCAAGATACCATGCCACCTTACTATGTAATTTACTTATTCTTATTTTCAGTTATTTTTACACAATATTACTTATTTTTGTTAGTATTATATCACTGTGCGTCCAAGTTACACTTGGGTGCAAGCGACTCTATCAGTCGTTTTCTTGCTTTTGTTTTATCCTCTTGCATTGACTTAGTCTAGTAACCACCCATTTGATGATGAGGTATTGGTATATCTCATATGGCCTTGACACCTACTTTACTATGTATTTTGAGTCACATATAGGACACGTACTCGCGTAGTCGGCCACCAATATGTATGAGGCATGCGACGGTTAGGAGTAACTGCCAATATAGTTGCATGATAGTGGGCTTGGCAGTTACTAGAGGTTCATATGAGTCATGGATGTGACTCCACTAGGCATGGGGTGGGAAGAAAAGTTCCTTGATGTATGGGCCGCATATACATTGCATTGTACCTGAAGCTCCACTGGAGACGTAGGTTCACCTTACTATTACTGATTCCCTCTGACGTTCATGGAGCTTTATGGACGCTTTCTTTCTGATTTCCTCTGATGTTCATCGATCATTATGGACGGAGACAACTGGTTCCCGAAGGAAGGGACGTTGCCACTACTATACAGCCAGAGTGCCCATATATGAAGGATTGTTCTTTATTGCATATTCACTATAGTACGGTTAGGCACCCTATCACATGCATCCCTTTATTTTCTATTATATATCATAGTTTATATGGCATGGTGTTTTCTCGTATTTTGCTACGTCCCTCTAAGGACCTGGTTATCTCTCCAGGGTTAGAAGATTTCCCGCAGGAGTACGGAGCGGTATTCGATCCATCTTTTGTGGGCGACGAGGCATTTCCCTCTGACATTTAGCTCTATCCTTATCTTCGAGATTATTGAGACTATGTAGTGGACATCTTATGTTTCTTCCTTTTTCTGTCTATTTTGCGGAGGTTGGACTCCGATCATTTGAGACTATTTTTATAGCTGTTTGGAGTGGGTATGTCCACACGGCTATCTCTTTGATACACTTATTATTTATTGGACTCTTATTTATTTTATTTTAAGCTGTGATGATATTAGATTATATTATTCTGTCCTGTGATTATATTATATTTACAGCTTATGTACGTATACGTAGATTCTATATATTGGAGTATTCTTCGTATATGTGCAGCTGGCATGTTGGCGTACTCGGTCCTAAGTATTTTGGGACTGAGGCGTTACATATTTTTGTGGTAGCCTATGCAGGTCAGAAAATATTGTTGGGTTACATGACTATGCCAAACAAGCCTGCATATAGGAATATGAATAATATCTCATCCAGAACTAGTACATTCTTTGACTTCCAAACTTTTCAAGTTTCTTTGATTACTTGATGTGCCTCATATCTAACCTTTCCTAACATCATCCTATCTCCTTCGTGCTAACAGTATGCATCTAAGAAGCGGACCCATCTCTACCTTGGCCTTCACATCTGGTGAAGCGGCTACCCCGGAGGGACAGAATCCTCCGATGACTCTGGTGATACCGTACCTACCTGGACAATCACAGCCTACCTCGACCCCGTCGACGGTATACCATGAGACACAAGCACCCCCAGTCAGCCAGGCTGTGCAGACCACTACCGTACCACCAGGAGGGAATGTGCTACTACCACCACCACCACCACTACCACCACCATTCCCTCAGCAGTTTCAGTCACAGTCGGGCCCTCAGATGCCTCCACCACCGACTGATGGGAGCCCTACTACCTAGTTCATGTATGCCATGATGCAAGCTCAGTGGCAAAAGACTGAGTTGATGATGCAGAGCATGATAACGGTGCTGACTAGGCTCCCACCTCCACCTCCGACACCGGCACCAATACCGGCTCCGTAACCTTTTGAAGGCTCTCTCAAGGACTTCACAGACAAGAACCCCAAGCCCATCAGAGGAACAGAGAAGCCGCTAGAGGTGTCTCAATGGCTTATTAGCACAGAGAAGATACTGAAGGCTTTCTAGTTGCCAGCCCGAGATTGGATGACAGCAGTAGACCTACTATTAGAGGATAATGCCCACCACTGGTGGAAGGCAGAGAAAAGGCGACTAGGTACTGGAATCACTTGGAAGGAGTTCTATGATCTTTTCTATGAGAGATTCTTCCCCATTCATATTCGAGACGGTCTCTATGACCAGTTCCTTCATCCGAAGCAAGAAAATATGTCGGTTGATGAGTACGACTCAGATTTCAATCGCCTGAGTAGATTTGGTGCTGGATTGATCCCGACAGAGTTAGAGAAGGCGAGGAGATTCCATCAGGGGCTTACACCAGAGCTCAAGAGCTTCTTCGCAAGGAGCAACAACAGACATTGAGACGCCATACACCAGCAGTTGCATCTACTAGAGCTACTCGGGATAGACCCATCAGGAGGACCACAAAATAGTACCACAAGAGGCCCACACCCTATCAGAAGCCCATTTGCCATTACTGCAGAAAGGAAAGACATATCCAAAAAGACTATTGGATCTGAAATGGATGGTGCTTGAGATGTGGATCCAGCCAGCATATGGTCAAGTATTGTCCGGAGCAGCAAGCGGCAGTATATGCTCGACAGACCCCGAGGCCGACAACTTCTACACTTCTGGCACCCCGACCAGGACAACAAGTGTTTGGCTTATAGCACCAACGATAGGAGCTCCTCGCCCACCATTACCACCCCAGCCAGTGTAGCACGACAGGACTAGAGCTCAGGACTCAGGACAGAATTACGGATATGCCTTCTCGCCAGCAGTGAAGAATATGGAAACAGAAGGAGAAGTCGTAGCAGGTATGATTTTAAATTGTCATACTTCTTGTTATCATGTTTTTTTGACACAAGATCCATGCATCATGAGTTTAGCCAAGGCCGAAGAAAATTAGACAGTAGGATGACTGTATAAGCACGAACACCGGACACGGCTTAGATTCTTAAACCTTGAACTACTTGTGTTTTCATCCAATCATAAATCCTGTGTACTTATATTTTGATTTACTTGACTAACACTGCGAGTACTACCTAGTTTTTGCAAGCTTATCCTTTATCGAGCTTGTTCACGACATGTGTTTATTGGGGATGCCCACTAACATATTGTGTAATTAGAATTAGTGTATTATGGTCTGATCAACCTTAGTTTAGTTGGTTCGCTTTCCATTTGATTATCTTACGTGGATTGGGATATAGTTAAACTTGTCCTTTAGGGTCTCATCCACAATGGTCTTGATAAACTTTCTCTTCGAACTATTCAATCGCCCTTTAAACCCATATTTGTAATTCGATCCCATCTCCCTCGAACTCAAATTGATTTCGTCAACTATTTCGAAAAAACAACGCTCGAAGACATGAAGTATTCTTCTATGGCCATGAAGCTATATATACACAATCGTTTCCATCCCTTTCAAAATTGGAGAACTAACTCCAAACTTGATGCATATATACTATATCTTATTAACTATTATGCCATCTAGTATTCTTTTATCTAAGTCCAGGTACTGTATCACGACTTTGAGATTCCTCCTAAACTCATTAATCCTAAAAACCATGTTTTAGCTTCTAGAGTGAGTAGAGTATAAGCCTTCTAAATTTTTATACTAGTATTACCGATTGATTATAATAAATAGTTTTCATTAGGGTGATGATTAGTGCTTCATGAACTTCCACTTTCTATTTAGATCTTTCGGTGTCCCTTACCGTAACTTTGGTATTTGGAGCATAATACTAGCTGTTACCTTCCAACAAATTTTGTATACAGGATCTAGACAAGTATACCTTCATCTAGGCATATCGTGTCCCACCCAAACATGTCCTCTTGTGCTCTATTTTTATGATGCGACTTTTGGGTCTAAAGGGTTGACTATATGGCCCTACCGTAATGTCGATGTGCTTCTCAACTTCAATCAAGGACCCAATCACTACAACAAAAATACCTTTTAATGACGGCTAAAAACCGTCATTAATTAAGAACCATGACATTTTTTTCCCAATCCAACCTTATGAAAACGGGTGTTATAAATATTTTTGAAAGCGTTATAGACAATTCTTCCAAAACGTCATTAATGGGTTAAATTTCTGCTACGTTTTATTTTCATAGTGTTATGGATATTTATGTAAAACCGTCATGAATAGTTAACATGGTTTAGAAGTCAGGACATTTTGAAAGCGTTATGAATAGATAATCTGTATATGGTCATTTTATCACATTTATAACGCTCTATACTGCATGTTATACTTTCCAAACACTGCTCAATTCAATTCGAAAACAACCACTTTGATGCATATTCACAATAAAACATTGAAATGTAATATAAAGTACCATTCTCCATTTCATTGTCTCAAAATATCGTACATCAACATCTCACAGATATATAGTACTTTAGCTAGCTACATTTCATTGTCTCAAAATAGAGTACTTTAGCTACCATTATACATTCATTTCATTATATACATCTTTTCAAAATATATAAAGTATCCAATATAGAGTTTACACTTTAAAAAATTCATATCGGAATCCCATAAAGTGAAACTTCTGATCTTCTGATCTTCTTCCAACTAGTATGCACCTAAAAAATTCATATCAGTATCCCACAATTCAGAAAAGAAAGAGTAACTCTAAAAAAATTATATCGGAATCCCATAAATTTAGCTATGCAGAATAAAAACTATAGGCAAATAAAATTGATAATATTACCATTTCCTTCATGAAGAACACCAACCACCAACACCTCATCAATGGTTGCTCCCAGACCTTCAATGACTTTAATTGGTGCACTAATATATATATATATATATTTTTATTTATTTATATATATATATATATATATATATATATAAAATAGAGATTGTTAAGAGTCTTTCTAATGAGTGACACCTATTTCCCAACCAGGGCATTACCTTCGGTACCAAGAACATTTGCCAGCATTCAGAGGAACAATCTCCTGAAACCTAAGAGATAAAACAAAGTTTAGTTTTAGCTTTAAAGCCTTTAAATGATCGAGATAGTCGAAGTTCTACAACTAGAACAAGTTTATTTACCGCAACACATATATATCAGCAGTAGGCGAGGCATGAAGCCACTCCTCGACGTTCAAGTAATTTGATGGGAATTTTCCACCCACATTCCATGTTGTAACAAAGACCCTAATCATACAATATCAATACAAACTTAGAACTCAAATAATCTAAAAAAAATTGAAATAATGAACAATTTCAAGAAATAATTTGAAGTACTTGTAGTCCTGAATAATTTTACTGACATAAGATTTATGTACACTAATCAATACTTAATTTAATTTAAATCATATGAAAAACAATATAAATTACTCAATTACCATAATTTAACTCATTCTTGAGGATATCATGATAATATCTAAGACTGAGCTAGAATATTTTGTCATTACTATGCGCATTTCTATTTTCAAACTTCCCATGGATATTATAGATCTCAATGAACGAAAACGGGCAAAATATTTATCATGATAAGAGCTAGAAATCAGCAAAAAGCCAGCTGATACATCTTGCCATATTAGAAATAAGGATCAAACCATGAAAATGTCTTGGTCCTGATGCTTCAATAATAAACTGAATTATAATTAGCTACCTAAGTCAGCTAGTTTGTCTATTATCTTTTAGTCTAAAAGATTGATCGGACAAAAAAAACATACCTTCAAGAAACAAGTTAACCTCATCATCAGGGACATCAAACGTTATACTCGTTCCATCAGCTGTAAGAGAAAGACCCTTCAGCCCTTCATTCTTTTCTTAAGGCAAGAACCTTCTCTATATACTAAAAGCAAACCTAGAAACAAAGAAAGCAAACACAGGATCATATGCAGGAATTGGTGAAACTATTCAATCCAGTAAGTTCAACAAATTATATATCCATATGGGGGCTCTGGTCATGATTGGCATCAAGAGGAAATTCTATAGATATATTAGAAATATATTGCCAATAGTATGCAACATAAAACAATGTTCAAAAGATGGTTGAAGTCGATGTCCGTGTACTTGCCTGCTGAAAATTCTCTGCTCCGCAGTTTAGATGGATTCATAGTAAAAGAAATACTGACTTCATTTGTAGCTACACTATCCACAGAGAGACCTAACTCTTCATATATAGAAGAAAACTCTACAGTTTGCTAAAAGTCAATACCTTCTCTTTGGTATCAGAACAACAAGATTCAAACCAAGTTAGTTTGAAAAATTTCAAACAAACAATCCTTTATCTACTTTTACATAAAGAAAAAAACATACCTACAGCAAAACTCAGTTTAAGGGAATACCCAAGATGGATTTTGATCAAAAATATGATGCACTCCCAACAAATCCCCTTTTTGAATGAAGTTGTAACATGAAAACAAGGTTTAGATACTAACTAATTAACAAAATACATTTTTTCAAGGAGAATCCATTAGTTATGAACTAAAGGATCCTTTTCCAAGTGATAAAAGTAAAACAAGCTAAAAAAGGGTCATACATGTATACCTAGACATGACTATTTTTCGTATATGGAAAAACAGACCAACATCCCACAGAACCAGCCACACAACACAAAAATAGTTCCCAAATTGCATGCATCAGCTGATCCTACAAGATTGTCATACTAAGCATGCTACTAACAACTATTGTGCACATAATAAGCCTTCACTAGAAAGCATATCTCACTATATTATGATATTATGTGGTCTCACAAAAAAATCAAAATAAATATACAGGGTATACACAGTGACATTTATATTTAAATGTAAGTAAACAAGAGATGTGGATACAGTGTAGAAAACAAACTACAACACGAAGATCATAATCCAATTATTTTCTACACCTAGCTATAGAAATTTGATTTTGACTAAGGGGAACTGGAAAGAATATCAAACCTCATTCATAAATGCTTGAGCAATCTGAGCTGCTACAAATGGAAGCTTGTTTTCGTTGAATATTAAAAGTCCTTAAAATTCATAAAGATGTCTTGTGCTGTCTCCGGCCTCATGTATCTATCAAACACATAAATCGATATATAGCCAATTAAACACAATTCTAAATGATATGCTTACAACCGTATATCAGATAAAAATTAGCCTCACCACAGAAGCAAACCCGACGGACCAATTGAGGTCTGGAACATAAGATTAAAGGGGTAAGGAGCCGATAGAGAGTTTTTGGTATCAGGTGCAGTGATCCCATATTCCTTGATCTTTGCACCCAATTCATCGGGTGATTGATCATCCAATACTGCAATAACATGCTTCAGCTCAGCAACCTTTTCAGATGGTAAAGTAAGGTCCTTCTCAAGCTTGTCATTGCAGAAGTCTTTTAGTAGATGATCAGCCCTATAGCAAGTTCCTTTTATTCATCCTTGACCATAAGGTCAGTGAACTTTTCTACGTGACTTGATGCCTTGAGGACGACCTCTAGAGTCATGCAAGAGCAGTCAACTTCTAGCATGCCCTCTTCCAAAACAAAATGTTGAAACAAAAAAGAAAATTAAAATAACAATTAACAAGAACATTTTGCCCTAACATGAAGCTTGCTAATCCACCAAAATATCATTCACTAACTACTAAAGTACTATACTAGCAAGTAGTAACTATACTACTACTCAACATCATCATCAAACGAAACTTATTCATTACCATCACCATCAAAAGAAATAAGAGAGAAAGGGAGGTGGTTATGATAATTTAAATAAAGAAAAAAAAGGAGATGGCATATATCTGACTATTAGGGCTATTTGTGGAATTGGTTACTTATGGGCCTGATATTGTCGAGCTATTTTTAAGGAAAAAAAGAAAACATAAAGCGCATCATTTCTCTTGCCACATGTCTCTGCTCAGATGAGTGCCAAGAGTGAAGGCGAGGCATAGCGTTGCCACACACAACCCCTCTTGCATCCCGATGCGCCATTGACAACTCTATAATAGAATTAATACTCCTTACATATCTCGGTTGATTATTATAATGTTCATTCTCTTACAAACTTAGTGTAATTTTTTTAAAATTAAATCAAAGTTCCAGTTCACATATATAAGTGAGGAAAAGCATTTATCTACCCAGGATGCAGAATTTGATAAATCAAAGGATACTATACTCAGAGAGTAGGTGATCATCCCTTAGAAACCTTCCACTAAAGATCAGTCGTTGCCTTTCAACAGGAAAACTAGTTGCATCTCCCAGACCTAAAAAAGAACTCTTGAAATCCAAACCTGCGAACTAATCACAAAGGAAATAAGAAAATATCTCTTAACGAAGGGTATTACCGAAATCTATTCACAAAAAAACTAGGGTTTTTCTCACCTCAAAGAGGGGTTTTTTTTTTCTCACCTCAAAGTTATCTAATGAATGTCATTATCGTATCTTATTAGTGGCAAATGTATAATGCAAATATTGTAAACCAGAGATAGTAAGAGAAATATTGTAAACCAATTAATAGGCTGCCAAGATTTTAATTGAAGTTTATACTTCAAACAGAATATCGATATTTGAACAACATGCCTCAATCAAACTATACTGACCTTGGCCAATATATGTTCCAGAGATAATTATCGATGATTCTTGTCCAAGATAAGCAATAGGGAGGTGAAACCTAAAAATGTATCTGATCTCAGCTTATTTTTTACATGTTCTAGGAAGCCAATCAACTATCAGATACTACTCATATTTTAAACTACGAAAAGCAATAGGAGTTGGAATGCTGTAATAGTACCTCTTAAATCCCACGATATGGATGGAGACACTCCTTACCAACAAATAATAGCTTTTGACCATCCACCATAACAAGTCTATTCTAGCTTCAAAGTTTTAAAATATAAAGTATCACCGTAGTTGGTATTGTTACCTTTGATTGATGAGAGTACACAACCTCGATTCTTTGAGGTTGGGAAACTTCAGTTTGTATCTAAATAGTGGGTTTTCCTCGAGGAGCTTCTTTATCTCAATAAGCATTGTTACCCTTGTTGATATTGTGTCCCTATATTTTGAAAGTTGTTCATTTTCCCTAAAAATGCAAATAATCAATTAGAAACCAAAATGAAACATCTGAACTAGCTAGTTCTCAAGTAACTGCTAATCATACATGAAGTTTTCCAAAGTTAGGAGTTGAGTAATCTCTTGAAGAGCTCCTTATTGAACCTTGCAAGCACTTTCAAATCCTTGACAAGGATCTTCACTGCCTATAAACCCAAATTTATAAGATGTAACCAAAATATGTGAAGACCTAATAAACGATCGATCCGGACAAAAACTACCATTACAAATTCAAAGCAAAACATATAGGTAACTAAACAACAACTAGAAACTGCCGACCCGACCAACCGTCGACGACACAACCAGAGGCATCACCTATATCGTCAGCACTAGCATTACTGTTGTAGCAGCTGCCGGTACCAGTGCCACTTGTGGGGATGGGGACGGCACTAGGATGACCGGTACAACTGATTTGCAAAAAAAATCCATCAAAAACAAATTTGTTTCAAAAATAAAATACCTAACATAGCATATCTATGTTTTCATCTATCGAAAGCAACTAGAATTTTTTTCAAAAACTCAAAAAATTTGGGGAAATTTTACAAAGTCTTCGGTTAGGAATGCTTACAACCAGTGGTGAGAATGAGAGATAAGCTCGACCTGTGGTGGAAGACGTGTTGGGCTCGAGACATGAGAATCTCCGCCTGTGATGTGTAGGAGGTCACTCGAGAGCTGGTGGCTCGAGGAGGGAGGCGGAGGAGTCGAGGTGGGAGGAGAGGTCGGCGACGGAAGGGGAGCGGACGGAGGGGGAGAGGAGGGAGGCGAAGAGGAGGCGAGCCAGGAAAATTAGGGCTTCTTCGAAGGCCTTGGGGGAGTAGCTGTGGAGCTTCTTGGTTTAGAATTTTTCTTAAGTGCGGGAGAAGTGCGGGAGAGTGGAGGTTTTGACTTAAATTTTGGTGCTTTTTTTCATGACGCTCGTATGACTAAAAGACTATCAATAACGTTTATATTGGACACCGTCATAGAATGGAGTCTTGCTGAACTTTGATGATGCTTCTTTATCAGCCGTCATGAAATTCACTTATCAAGCGTCATTAATAGGTCTTTTTGTTGTAGTGAATCTTGACTCGATTCTTTCGATTCAATATATGGTTATGATCTACTCGAAGTCCATTATGCACATGCCCAAGTGTGCCACTCAATTGAGTCCCCGTGTGCCACTTATACACAAATGTCCTGGAATGCACATTTATTAGACTTCGACCCCTTTCTAACCGATCCGATTCATAACTAGCCCAACCTCTCGAGCTAGAACTTGTTCTAGGATGCAATAGCCTAGTAAAGATGGTATAGATTGATCTTACGAGATTTTGTCCCACCAATGTAGCTTAAATCCAAGATGGATTCATTCAACCTAATCCCCCTGTACCTTATAGCCCTCTCAGAAGACAATTCCCACTGTTGGCCAACTTTATAAGTTAGGCAGAGCTTTGAACCAAGAATATCCTTTTTTGTAGAATGTAGTGTCAAATTGGTTCCTGTGATAACCAACCCCTCCATCGTTTCGAAACTGAGTTACGATATGGCGTACCTGTCCTCTCTTGCATTAAAACTCATTATTTTATATATTATGATTATTTTTAATTTCGAGGACGAAATTTTTATAAGTTGGATAGGATGTAAAACCCATATTTTATTTAATTAATTATTATTATTTCCATTAGTTTAGAATCTGGATTAGTATTGAATTTTCAATTATTTAAATTTATGAGAATTTATGATTGTTATAAATTAAAAAAATATATTTTGGTTTAATAATAATATTTTATAGAAAATGGAGTATCTTGATTTTTCTTAAAAACTAGATTATTAGAAAATTTTATTTTGAATTTTAAAGTGATAAAATTTTCATGATTATTGAAAAATCCTTGGTTTTAAGTTATAATAAGAAATATTTATAAATATTTTTATTCTATGGGAAATCCAAAATATATTAGTTATAAAATACTAGAAAAAAATAATATAGTAGAAAATATGTTCTTGTGAAAGATTTTTATTTAATTTTTTGATTATGATTTTCATATATTATTAGTTTTTATTTTTGGTTTAAAAGAGGGAGAAGAGCTACTATTCCCCAGGGGGGAATAGTAGTCTTCCAAACCAGACCCTAGCCAAGGAATTTTATCGAGAAATTTAAACTCTTCTAACTCGATGAATTCAAAACCAATTTTAGCCAAATCAAATCTTGTGAAATCCTATCCTATCCCAACCCGCGATCTCCTACGATTGCACA
This sequence comes from Iris pallida, assembly GCA_029216955.1. Classification (NCBI taxonomy): domain Eukaryota; kingdom Viridiplantae; phylum Streptophyta; class Magnoliopsida; order Asparagales; family Iridaceae; genus Iris; species Iris pallida. The sequence continues at coordinate 21,410 of JANAVB010035677.1, read as the reverse complement.
AATTCGATTCCTAATCGAATTTAAATCTACAGAGAAATCGGGTGGAAACATGATTGTAAAGTTGGGTGATATATATACGGATCATCAACAAACGACTCCAACTTGAGAACCTTACTCTTCCGTAACGATCATGCTACACCCCGCGCACGCCCTGATTGTCGTTGACCGCCAGCTCGACGTCTCAGTTCGCCTGCACACCGCCGTGGAGTGCCGGAGCACCATCAGACCGACCCCAAAACAGAGATACTCTGTTTTTGAAACTGGCCCAGGTACCTATATTCTCGATTCAATAACTTCGCGTATCCTCTATCATTTTCTAATTCATAAATTCCTATAGAGAGTCCACATAACCCTCTATAAATCCTTGTAAATAGACTCAGTATTAGCTAACCAGGTTACTGACGAAATCGATACGAAGTCGATGAATCACTATTCAAAAACAGAACAGAAAGTTAGCCGAACCCCCAACTTGGAAGACAAGTTCTGAACCATATATTAGAGATTTTCGAAAACTATTTTCAAATGGTTATAGTTAACCTATACGAGATTAGAATGCTTTTTGTATAACCAATTTTTGGCTTATTATACAGAGATATATTTTATTCTAAAAATCAAAAGAAATCTGTGTTTAAAATTATAAAATTTAGGAAATTCATCCCGATACGACGTACGTCCCAACAAACCGGGCGATGTGGTCGCGCACTATACACATCGAAAGGCGCGTATGGATGTTGTCGACTTGTGGGAACTGATGGAACTCGATATCGTTGCGTATGCGCGGCAAAATCATTGCGTATCCCTCAAGATACTCCCGTATCGACCTTTTGTAAACTTAGCCATAACTTCGTGCACGTTCGTCGTATCGAGACGAAACTTACGCCAACAAAACTGTACCAAAATTTTGGTCCTGTGTGCCAATTTTGGTCCGATTCTGAGAAGGTCTACTGAAACGCCTATTTAGCGGGCCCGCGATACGATCCAACGGGCAAAATTATGCAGGACTCATCGGAATACAAAATTGGACATACCTCAAGTTCATCTCCTCAAACCAGATCCGTAGACATGTAGTTTGACGAATTTAGAGACCATATACATTGGCACGCGTTTTGGTACAAAACGGGTCCAACGACGGACATTGTTTTGAGCCAAAATTACAATTTTGCCCCTGTTCCAGAATCTGACTTTTGGATTGGTGTTTCCTAGATATATCTTTTACACCGAAAAAGTTCTTGATATTTGTTTTAGCATCCAGAGCCGTTCGTGTATTTTGAGTTTCCGTTCCTGACGTGATTGATTGTTTGGAGTTGCCATCCCCGCTCTGCCAGGCAAGATACCTTGCCACCTTACTCTGTGACTTACTTATTCTTATTTTCAGTTATTTATACTCAGAATTACTTATTTTTATTAGTATTATATCACTGTACGTCCAAGTCACACTTGGGTGCAAGCGACTCTATCGGTCGTTTTCTTGCTTTTGTTTTATCCTCTTACATTGACTTATTCTAGTGACCACCCATTTGATGATGAGGTATTGGTATATCTCATACGGACTTGACACCTACTATACTACGTATTGTGAGTCGCATATAGGACACGTACTCGCGTAGTCGGCCGACCACTGATATGTATGAGGCGTGCAACGGTTAGGAGTAACTGCGAATAGAATTGTATGGTAGTGGACTTGGCAGTTACTAAAGGTTCATATGAGTCATAGATGTGACTCCACTAGGCATGGGGTAGGAAGAACAGTTCCTTGATGTATGGGCCACAGATACATTACTATTGTACTTGAAGCTCTGCTGGAGATGCAGGTTCACCTTACTATTACTGATTCCCTCTGACGTTAACAGAGTGTTATGGATGGAGACGACTGGTTCCCGAAGGAAGGGACGATGCCACTGCTATACAACCCGAGTGCCCATATGTGAAGGATTGTTCTTTATTGCATATTCACTATAATACGATTAGGCACCCTATCGCACACATTTCTTTATTTTCTATTATATATCACAGTTTATATGGCATGGTATTTTCTCGTATAATACTACGTTCCTCTGAGAACCTGATGATCTCTCCAGGGTTAAATAATTTACCGCAGGAGTACGGAGCGGTATTGGATCCACCTTTTATGGGCGACGAGGCGTTTCCCTCTGACATTTAGCTCTATCCTTATCTTCAAAATTATTGAGACTATGTAGTGGACATCTTATGTTTCTTCCTTTTTCTTTCTATTTTACGGAGGTTGGACTCCGATCATTTGAGACTATTTTTATAGCTGTTTGGATTGGGTATGTCCACCCGGCTATCTCTTTGATACACTTATTGTTTATTAGACTCTTATTTATTTTGTGTTGAGCTGTGATGAGATTAGATTATATTATACCGGTCTGTGATTATATTATATTTACAGCTTATGTACGTATACGTAAATTCCATATATTGGAGTATTCTTCGTATATGTGCAGTTGTCATATTGGCGTACTCGGTCCTAAGTATTTTAGGACTGGGACGTTACAAGCTAGTTTTATTTTACAGTCTTCATTGCCATGATCTTCTGTTTCACAGTATTTACTTTCCTTATCTAACTGTTGTTCTATTTTCATTACCTGTCTCAAACTTCGATGATTCATCTATATAACTTTCTATAACTACGTTATAGTCTTTGTCATTTACTTAAGATTGCTAGATCAGGTGTGCTCGTTCCATCATGACTGGAAATATTTTTCAGATGGTTGTCCTGGAGATACGTGCCCTTGCTATGATCCTGAGGAGGGATTAGCCACATTGAGCCCTGACCTTCAAGAGTGACCAGATGACTAGCTTAGTAGACTTGTTCTAGATTTTCATGTTTGAACTTGAATTGTAATAAGTAGAGATATTTGACTTTATATTTGAGAGTGTTTGAGATAGTATTATTTTAGTAGTTTATTTTAAGTTAGTATTTGTTTAGTCTTATTAGTAATCTAGACTTCTGTGATATCTTATCATGCTTAGACTGTGATTGAGTTTGACTATATCTTTACTTGTCCTCCGTTCGGAGTTGAGATTCATAACAAGTATATTATATGATTGTGTGAGTTGTTTAGATAGTGACCTAGTACAACGTTCTAAAGTCGATTCTGTACTGTAGGCTGGGAGCTGTTATGCACTTGTACCCTTATACCGGGTACGTATCGTGACACATAGCGTGATGGAACTGATTCCTAATATCACCTTCACTCAAGGTGACATGTTACTGGAGGATAATCGATATGACTGACCTCTCTACTTTACAAGGTACGTCGACACAATCAAGGTCGATCGTATTCTGGTCGACCCTGGATCCGTACTCAGTATTATGCTGAAGACTCTATTAAATACGCTGAAGATCTTGGTCCATAGTCTTTCCACGACGGTCACGACTATCCTTGGATTCAATTCCGGAAGAAGTGAACCGTTAGAAAAGATTCGCCTAAAAGTCCAAATTGGCAATCTCCGTACAAAAGTCACCTTCTATGTGATTGACAATCAAGTCTCCTACAATGTGTTGTTAGGAAGACTGAGGTTGCATGAACATAATATTGTGCCATCCACTCTCCATCAATATTTTAAATACGTTGATGACAATGGAGAAGTCAAGAAAGAAGTAGCTGATCTCAAACCCTTTCGAGAAATCAAATCTTATTATACAGACTCCATGATGTACGAAGAAGAGTACATGAAGGTTGTATTGGCTATGGACACTGAAGAAGATTGGAAGAACAATCCAGACGTGGTCCTGGTAATTCGAGTTAAGGGACGCACTTCTCGTCCGTCGTCCTCCCAGATGTTGACCATTAATCTCTTTTCTTTTACTAAGCCTCCCCCTACTAAAAAAGTGGAACAAAGGGAGCTCACCTCTTCTGAGCATCTTGTTATCGACCTTTGTCGTAACAAGCCTCCTACTTCTCCTCCTTTTGTTATTTAACCTCGGTAAGTCATCAACCAAGGTTAAAAACACTGTTGTAAATGTTGATGCAAATATCAATAAAACAGCGTCTCCTTTGCAGAATATTGATGTCAATTATTACACACAACATTATTTAGAAATTTTGGACAATTTTGAACCTCTTACCTTGGTGCAGTTCAACCTTTCCAAGATGAGGTATTACTTGAACCAGTACAAAACTCGTTCCTTCTAATTCCTTCCCGGAAGAAAGATGAGCATCCTATCTTCTTTAGTAAAGGATTGAATCAAAGGATTATGTTTGGTAGCGACTCTAAAAACGATGATAGTATGCGAATTCAACTACATCGTTATAGTCAACAATCTAAAAATATCATTCAGAAGATGGGTTATAATTTCAAATCTGGCCTCAATGGTGGTAAAGGTAGACGAACTCCTATCCGTATACCTATCCCGAAAGAAAAGTCGTCATAATATTATGATCAGACAAAACATGGATTAAGCTAAATTATGCCAATTATAACCCTAAATATTTTTGGGTCTGATAAAGAAGAACGGTCTAATTCTTCTTATTCTTCTTCATGGGATTCAGACACCAGCATAGGGCACATCCATCGAGTGACTCTATCTTCCAATAGTGACAGTTGAATTCTCATAGGATAATGATGTCTTAACCAAGGCTTATGAGGAAGAGCCTTGGGTACAACGAATGGATACTCAATAGGAGATTTGCTTTGAACAACGTCAACCACCCACCGAGGATGAATTAATTCAGATCGATGTCGGAGATGAAGCTATTGCAAGGCCAATCTTTATCAGCAAAAGTCTTCCAAAAGCAGATAAACAAGAGCCGATTCAGCTCATTAGAGAATACATTGACGTATTTTTTGGAGCTATAAAGATATGACGGGGCTATATCCTCATATTACTACTCACAAGCTCAATATACTGCCAAATGCTATACCGGTTGTAGAAGCATGGAAAAGAATAAAGAAAGACCCCTGCGGCTCAGAGAGTTCATGCGGCTCAAGTATCCATACGGCTCGAGTGTCTATGATGCTCAAACAAGTCCTATGCGGCTCAAAGAGGAGCCATGTGTCCTACAAACAGCTTTCTCGTTTTTGCGTTAAATGCCTTGACGGCTGACAGCTTTGACGAGGTGACAGTTCTGACACGAAGACATCATTATGACTCCCTTATAATGATGGATTCCTTGGGAAGCGATGAAAATCTCTCACAATCTCCCGAGATTCAGAAACTGTTATGCGGTTTTGACACGTAGACAGTTGTATGCGGCCCAAGCGGGGACTCTCCCATGTGGCTCATGAAGACCAGCCCCATGCGGCTCACGAAGATCAGCCTCATGCGGCTCACAAAGACTAGCTCCATGCGGCTCATGAAGGACAGCTCCATACGGCCCACAAAGACCATCCCCATGCGGCTCACGAGGACTATCTCCATGCGGCTCACTCATACGATCATCCACACTTATGCGGGTCAAATCATACCATGCGGTCCAAATGTTTTGGGTGGCCACTCTTAGGCAGCCTGGACACGTGGCCAGCTTTATGCGGCCCAACTTTCCTACGGCTCAGACACGTGACATGATAGCAGGGCACGTGGCATCAGATTGATCGAAATCTCTCAACAAATCCCAATGAAATATTGGGATCAAATCAGATCATTTGCAAATAAGCCAATTAAAGACACGTGTCGAGGAATCCCGAGGTTGGCGTGACAAATCAGAAGGATTTATGTCAATCATCATTAATTATCCACAAAAGATTTGATGCAATCATATTTACTGCTCAAATCTCGATGAACGGCCCAGATTTAATGATCCTTAGCCGCCGACTTCCAAGAATGCGCAATCATTGTAAACCCTAATGAGGCCCCCTACTCTTATAAATAGCAGGGTGCCATTCCCTTACAAAGATATACGGAGAGACACATATACACAGAGACAGATACAGAGAGAGATACAGAGACAGACGTGCATAGAGAGCCAGAGCGCCTGAAGAGAGAGCATTTCCTCATCAAGGCCAAGCAGTTCTTACACAGAGCCAAAAAGCTCCACCCGAACGTCCAAGGTGTAAGGCAGAGAGGTCGTCGCTTTCCCGAGCCTCTATCGTCACCTCCCAGAATCTAAAATAAACATTGTACTTAAATTGTTGTACCTAGGTTTTCGTTCCTAGGCTTTCTTTGTACAAGCGAGTTTGTATTGTGAAGTAAAAGTCGAGTCCTCCGATAATTGTTCTGTCCTTTTATATTTCATGGCAAATACGATGGTGACTCTACTGAGGACAAACTTCTCCACGGCTGAGGAGTTGGTGACGCAATCGGATGCAGCCAAACTTGGCTCCACACAACAGAAGATGGTCGTCCGCTTCGACCAACAGGCGTTTGAAGAAATGCTCTCTGAAGGAAGTGCTGGCCCGATCCAGAAGCAAACCCGCACAAAGAAAGCTCGCTACGAGTGGAGGCTAAAATCATTTGCTCCTCCACAAGCTCTGGACGGGGTACTCTCTGCTACCCAAGACAGCGAAGGCGACTCTCATACGGCTCCACTTCGAGCCGTAGAGCACTCTGCTATCCCCAAGTCCGGCAGAGGAAAGCACTACGATGCTGGACTTACAGGGACAAAGAACGACTCTATGCGCCCCAAGAAGAAGTCGAGCACTCCTGTGGCCAAATCCACCAACCACATGCAGGAGGCTCATGCGGCTGAATCTGCCAGCCGCATGAAGAAGGTCTATTCGGCCAGATCATCCAGCCGCATGAAGAAAACTCATGTGGCCGAGACTTCCAGCTGCATAAAGATAGCCTATGCGGCTACGTCTGCCAGCCGCATGAAGATTGTTGATGACAGCAGCATGACGCCTACTCCATGTGGCTCTGTCTTCGACCGCCTCTCCTATGGTCCTGATCTCTTGTCCTTCCAAGAAGATATGTCTGACTCTCTCCAGCATCACCTGGACTCTTCCTACTATGTGCCTTTAGGTACTAGAGCGAAGAAGTCTAGGACAATGCGAGCTTGGCAAGCTCGGTCCGCTGATCCTGTCTCTGACCATCCGAGCGTCCCACATACTGTTATACGGGCCTCAGATGGAAAGTTATACAAAACCACTCGAGTACAGCCCCCGGCGGCAAACGTACAGAGAGGTTCGCAAAAGTCTCCCAAAATCCAGGGAGCAAACATGGCCGATCCAGACCCATCTGACTTGCGTGAGGCCATCCTCCACAAATACAAGGAAAGAGAAAATGTATTGGGGTGCAAAAAGTCCTCCCAAGGACGTCACTACACCCAAGTCATCGTCAACTGCTGCTGCAATAACCGGCAGTCCGTCTTTCAAAGACTACAACAGCCGTCTTCGGAAGATGAGGCATTGTTTTACTTAACAAAATTGCCAAACAAAAGTTGGATTTTCAAAATAAAAATTAAGAAAAAGTACAAGGAGTACAAATTTGATTCTGGAAAAGTATTGCTATGGAAGTCTGATCTGTAAATGATCACTTTGTTCCTTGGACCATATGATGATGATGAAGATCACTGCTTGAAGTAGAACAACTTGAAAGTACTAAGTCACCAGAAAGGTATCGACGCACTTGGGCACTGATGGCGAGGCCGAATGCTTTCCTGCTTTGCTTCACTCTGTTCTGAAAGAAAAGTTGAAGAAGAATGCTCCGGAGAATCAAAATCTCAAAGTTCTGATCTCTCTATTCTCTCATTCTCTCTGTCCCTGTCCTGTTATGAGAAAAATGAGTCTTATTATAGACTGGGGCTTCTGTGCGTAAAAAAGCATCAAAATCTGTCTTTACGCTAACAACTGCCACCCATGATCAGAGTCATCCTTTGCATACGTTGACACGCATCCCATCATTTCAGTGAGAATAGGATACATGTACACACGTTCTTCGAAATATGTGGCATGAAGGCCATGTAGGCAAACTACGTTCCAAACTGGCCAGAAAGAATAGGGCATAAAAATAGCCCCAACATCCTCTGGGCGTAAAGCAGTAAGATGAGCGTAAAATAGCTCTGTCATAGGTTTCCCGCGTAAAGTGGTTATTGAATAACCTTGAGCGTAAAAATGGCTCAAATAGACTTTACGCACACATTGTTTTATGAGCGTAAGAACTCGTGTAAAACTAACATATCGTGAGCGTAAAGTAGCTCGATCCACAACAACAATGGTCTTTGTATAAGACAAATTCTGTTGGATTCTGTGGTAAATGCCATCATTAATATCTTCATGTCAGAGTTTGCATGAAATGCAAGATTTGACAGCTTTGTCCAGCGTAAAAGAGGCTGCTCTGTCCTTGGCATAAAATCATAGGTGTAGACCCAAGCGTAAAATGATCCGCCTGCTTCAGACGTAAAGTGATTAGCCTCTCCTTGGCATAAAGGGGATCAATTTGAGTAGACTGATCTATTATTTTGACCCTTCTTGTGAAGCACTTTTTATGCTCCTACAAGACCCCCTTCAAGGTTTTCAAATATCTCTAAAATTTGAAACACTTTGAACAGAAGCGTAAAAATTGAGATTTGACCAGTCAGCGTAAAATTTGGGATACGCAACCGTCATCTGCGTAAAAACGGGGATATCCAACAGTCGGCGTAATTATAGGGATATCCAACAGTCGGTTTTGAATCTCTCTATAAATAGGTCTTTTCAGAGAGAGAAAACACTTTTACTCATCTTCTTGAATTCCTTTGCCTTTTCTTTCTTCGAAACTCTGATCTGATGGCTCCTAAGAAATCATCCGCCACCGGTAGCAAGGGGAAGAAACCAGCCATTGATTCTTCATCGACTGATCATGTGAAAACCCCTACTCAGTCATCAACACCACAGCAAAATCCCAATCCGGCCGTGGCTCCGCCTATAATGGGTAAAACCCTATTCTTTGGCTGGAAGAAAACAAAACCGTCGGGGAAGAAGATAAACCAAACTTTCAGCTTTTTATGCCCACGTTGTACGTGTTAGCGTAAAGCTGGAATAACATCGTATGCCCACGTTGTTCGTGTTAGCATAAAAGATAAAAAGAATACGCCCACGTTATACGTGTCAGCGTAAAATTTGGTTTTACGCCCACAGTTAAGGTGTTAGCGTAAAACTTAACTATGCTCATTTCATACATGCCAGCGTAAAATTTGTATTACGCTCATATTACTATGTGGTAGCGTAAAGTTCATCAATCCTTGAGAGATTTTGTCGAACAAAGACTTCATAAGCTTTTCATCAACTTTTAGTAATCATAAAAAACTTTGAACTAACTTGATCTCTTTTGTTATTTTACCAGTGGATTTGCAAGTTCACCCCCTTGCTGAAGTTTTCGGATCGTCAGTTGGCATGGTGGGTTCGAACTATTTGGAAGATTTATCTCATGTCCAATTTCTTCAGTCGAACCCCGAATATTCGGTAAAGAGGGCACAGTTGATAGCAGCTCAAGGGGATAGGATGTTGCTATCCATGATAAATAGGGAATTGTTGAGTTCACTAGATGGACAACACTTCGCAAAACAAGCCTTTTTATTTGGAGATGCCATTGATTGTAAATCCCAGACACACCCCAAGAAGGAGTCTTGGGTTTTCAAATTTGGAGATAGAGCCATGTATCTTCCAGATATGGACAGAGATTATCCTTTGTCAGCATTCGTCCATGCTACTCATCCTCGACAAATGTTGTGGAATTTGACTCCCAGCAGTCATGGACGGCCGGGTAGAATTATTTTCAAGAGAGAGCGTGCCAATGATATGGGATACTTTGCTAGTATTCCCAATGGAGGTGTTACTTCTATCTTCGGCCTTATGCCAGGCTCTAATCCTAGCGAAGATTCGGGCTTAATACAGCCAGTACAAACCCCGATGTTTGTCAATAAATTTATGAGGGATGCTGTATTATATCCCCAAACCAATCCCAAACTGCCAGGATGGTTGACTCCATTCAACCAGAGTTGGATCCAGATAAGTCTTTGGATGATGAAGAACTTTGAGGCAGAGTTGAAAGATATTGGCTTGTACGAAGCGGTAGCTTCCACCAGTCATGGTATTCCTTCGAATGGAAACTTATTTCTGGCCTTGATGGAGATATATGTAAGTTTAACTGGAACTTTTGCCACCCCAAAAGGTGAAATGGGTCTTGCCCTTCATGAGATACAGTTTATCTCGAAGCTGCCAATGGGGGAAGCCCCATATGAAGAATACGTTCCCTCCAACAGGGAGCTTGCTGAAATTAGAGGAGTTAACCCTCAGTTAATCGAGATATACGAAGAACTGATGTGCCACTACCTAATTTGTACCACGATACATGAAAGTACATCCCATTTGGCGTATATCAACAAATGGACGACTTATCTCTTCTTCCATAAAGATAAGATATCCAAGGAAGACAAAGAAAGGTTTCAGGAAAACAAAGCTCCAATAATCAACATAGATTCGACAATCCCCTCTAACAAGGTTCGGGATATGATGATTACTTACAAATTCTCGAATAAATATCTGTCTACGAAGATTGGAGAATTTCCTGCCGGAACTGAAGCCTTGAGCTTCCTCAGATATGGTAGTCAGAAAATCTCTCGGAGAGCTTTGCTGGCAGGCTTTCTTTCTTTATGGTTGAGAAGATGGGTTGTACCGGGTATTGGTACTGTTGATAGAATCTACCGCAGTATGCTATGGCTAGCAGTACGTCTGGTTTTTAAAGTCAGGATTAACCTGCTGTCAGCCATGGTGTGTCGAATAAATGCAGGTTTAAGGACCTTCGACGAGGAGTTAATCAATAATGCTCCTCATCGGAATGTTTTCCCTAGAGTAGAGATGCCCTACACTTATCTGATGGGCTGACTGTTGCATCACAACTGCAGATTGTTACCGCCAGGCCCAGGTGATGATGCGGAGGTCTTCCTCCAAAAATTCAGCAAAGCTACATGGATTGCTACGACTGTGGTAGATACCCGGGCAGTTCTGAACTATTCTTATAGTTGGAACTTCTTATGTACCCGGCCGCAAGTTCCAGCAGATTGCTTCGGTGTCCAGTTTGAAGATAAAGTTGAAGGAAGAGTTGTATTGCCACAGTCAGTCTTTAGATGGCTTCAGTGCATCAGACCTTCTCATCTGATATACAGAAATGAAGATAATTGTGTATTCGAACCATACTTACCCAGTAGGTTTGCTCGCCAATTTGGGTACGACCAACTTCATGTTGGTAATCCTTTGACTAATTTCCGTCACTATGGGAAATTACTTGACAAAGCTAGGGGTTGGAGGTATTTCGGTACTGCTCGGACTAGTGCTAAATTTAGAATTTTGACTGCCACTAGCACTAAAGAACTACGTATACTCCATACGTATGCCAACTTTTATGCTTCAATTCGTTCTTTTGCCCACGGTTACAATATAAGGGTTGTTTGAGGTGGCCTAAAGAAGGAGATATTGAGGAGCAGGTCAGGGTACCAGCAGACATCCCTGACGATACTGGCATTCCAGATCCATTTTTAGAAGTTATTCCAACAGGAGTTGGAGAACCAGCTGCAGAACCTATCATCATTGGCAAAGGCCGAAAAAGAAAACAGAGTGCAGTCGCCACATCTCTAATGAAAACTCTAGAAAAGAGGAAGAGGTCTACCACAAAAGGGCCTTCCAAACTATGAGTTCACACTCCAGAAGAGGACATTGAAGAAGATCCTCTCGTCGGTTCTTCCTCAGTCCATCCTAGAGAAGGATCTTCAGCCCCTCCACAGATAGTTGGATCAGGAGCTGTAACACTTTTGTCTCCTGGACGTCTTAGCACCTCACTCTATTTATCTTTGCCGTCCAAGGCACAAGTTACGGAGGGTACTACTACTGTATCCACTGCTAATCAAGATCGCATTCCATCAGACGAACCGGCTCTTGACTTTGAGGATGATGACTGGGATGGTGATTATGATACATATCTTGAAAAAAATGCACATATTCCAAGTATTATACAAAACCTATACGGAACTATATATCATGATTTTGTATACTAACTTATTTTTGTTCATTTTGCAGATGTCATAATTGCACCAAAGCCTGTAGCTCCTCCTCAAGAAGAAGAAATCTATGAAGAAAATGAGGAGTCTGAAGAGGAAGCTTCTTCTTCAGAAAACTCAGATGCTGAAGAGGAGGGAGTGCAAAAACCTGAGATGGAACCTCAAGAAGAACATCCTCCACCATTTGAGGTACAACAAGCATAATCTGAATTGTCTTCTCTTGCTGAGGACCAGCACAAAGAGAAGACTAGAGTCGACCCCACTATAGGTGATGATGGGACTATTGGAGGAGACCCAGACTTGAACAAAGAATCAGCTGTAGAAAGTTTCACCACAACTGAAATAGTGGAAAATCCTGTGGAGCAATCAATTGAAGAAGATGTTCGAGGCATGCTTGAACTTCCAACAGAAACTGAGGAAATAATAACATCCTCTACTGTCGTCACTGATCCAGTACCAGTTTCTGACAAGCCAATGCCAGAATCTGAACCAGCTCCTGTAGTTGTCACCACATCCACCAACATTACCGCCGCCAGAACTTCAGAAACGGCTGGAGTGACAAATATTGAAGACGTTGCTGCTGAGGTCCCTGGGAACCAGATAACAGTAGTAACATCACCAGCTCCACCCCTGTCTATTGTTACACCGATTGGAGATATAATCCCTGAAGCTTCTAGGGATCAATTGGCTATAACGGTAGTAGCAACCATGACTTCGTCTCATCCTACTATTGCACCACCAACATCTGTTCCTGATTTTCGAGAAAGAAATGTGTTAGATATTGTTGCCACGCCAAGTTCCAGCACAGAAATGGATCCCCTCTTTGAGATTTATACTGACACCTTTTATAAGAGCCTGGCAACCTTGATAACAATGGTCCTAAATAAGGGCCTCAATTATGAGACTCTGAAGACGGCAATTGCTTCGACCATTAAGAACGTTGCTTTGTTCAACGTTACTGAGAGAGCTGCCGCATTGGAGAAAATTGTGAAGGACCTTGAACAGCCAACCAGAGAATATCTTAATATGTCTAGTAAAACTGTTGAAAGTCTCATCGAGGAAGAATATGATGCCTTAACAGCTGATTATCTTGCTCGAGAGACTACATATAATACAGCTCTCCATGAACACCGTCTGAAGGTTGCCAAAGAGAAAGCCTTTTTGACTGGCATAAAACCTGTACTGCATGGCCACAAAGTAGCTTATGACGCTTTGATCATAGATATTCAGAGCAAGAATGACAGAATCCGTAAAGTCGAGGCAGAGCTAGCTTGCTTGAAGGATGAAAGAGAGAAGATGATCGATGCTCGAAATCTGCACCTCACCCAAAGCTCAATTTTAGAAGAGAAAGCTTTTGGGGCTGAGTCGACCATCAGAACTCTTGATGAAGCAAAGGACAACTTGATAATCACCTTTGCTGAACTTTTCCGTATTTGCACTCCTGAAGCTCGACGTGCGAAGGCTACCAAGAAGGTTATGAGTTCTCGTGGCAGACGGCTAGAAGAATTAAAGAAGTTGCTCCAAGATGTTTCCACTCTACCTTAAGAGAGTGTTTTGTCATCTTTTTTGTCTTATCCATTCTATAGTATTTCCACCAGAAATGAATGAAAGATTTGTTTTGTGATCCTATCGTTTATTTGAATTTTAAACAATAGGTAAGAGATAGAAAGCACTTATCAGAGGTAATATGGACGTGACAAGTCTATGATGAAATCTTGTTTTGTATGGGGTAGAAAATACTCATCAGAGGTTATATGAACATGACAAGTTTTCTAAAGTCAAACATTATATCTATCCAGAGGTAATATGAACATGATAGATAATGTAATCTTGTTTTCTATTTAGAGTGTACAATACTATCAGAGGTAATATGAACATGACAGTATGTAAGAACCCAAAGAAAAGTAGATTTAATATCTATGCAGAGGTCAAATGGACATGATAGATAGGAAAAGAAGGTAGATTTAGTATTTATCCAGAGGTTATGAAAACATGATAAATAATAAATCCAACTTTATATACTAATTGTTAAGATAAGAGATCAAAATCCCTCTTCAAAGAGACAAGTAATCAGCTTAACCAAACTTTGGTAGCTGGGGATTAAGAAGACAGATGTTGTTGAAGATATATGAGAAAAATAAATGAACCGATGGTAGCTCAAGGGACATTTTCAAATAGTTCGGATTCACCATCAGTTTGAACCATATTAACTGAGAATATTTGCCCAGATTCACAATATGAGGAACGAAAAATATCGGATTCAATGAAAAGAATTTCTTTCGAATCTGACAATTGCGAAGAGCTAGAAGAGAATTCTTCTTGTATATCGTCATTAAACATGTAAGACGGATCATATCCTAACCCATGACGAGTCTTTTGGTAAAATGGATCACCACATAATGGTAATCGTCTACCCTTGCCTTGATTGAGACCTTGCATAGTCTTCAAATCATATCCCATGTTCTGGATAATCTTGATAGATTGTTGACTATACTTGTCAATTCAGATTCTTCCCTTGTCTTTATCCTTCAGCTCATCTGTCTGAGCAACATGGATATTTCTAGCCAGACCAAACACAATTTGGCGCTTGTTTTTCTTATCAGACGGAACCACGAAATAAGATTCTTCATGACGTCTAAAAGTTACGCAAGCTTGTGATGAAGCGGCCACAGGTAGAAGATAAGGAGAAGATGTTAGGAACCTTTGAGCATACGGTCCAACATCTGTATAAGGAGGGAAAGAATTTTCCTTATGATCGATATATAAAGTTTCTTCTGGTTCGGTGTCGTCTTTATATCGATGACTTTGATTATCAGAAGATAAAGTCATTCTTTCGATAAACTTGACAGCCATATACTCGAAAAGGAAATCTTCATTGATATCAAAAAGTACAGACTGATCAATATTTAAATCATTTATGATTTGACTGCTATGCCTTGGATTGATCAACAGTGGACTATCATCCATCTTCTGCGTAGATTTGCCAAGATTGACAATCAATGGTAGTTCTGGATCATTCGTACAAAAAGTACGTCCTTTGACCTTGATAATAAAGGTTGAACTTGGCTCTTAGCAGGAATATTTATTGATTCCTCAGATGAAGTTTGAGTTCTTCCTTTAACCTTGATTATCAAAGGTTGATCATTGATATATTGGGATTGGATTCGTCCCTTGACTATGACCTTCAAAGGTTGCTCCTCTGGCGGATCTTCATTAATAGACTGATCCTCAGATGATGATTGATCTTCAGCCATGTCTGATATATCTTTCACATGCTCTTGTTTATAAAGCCTTCAATCAGAGAAGTAGGCTTCGACACCCTTGAACGGATTAATATCAGCAAACTCAGTTTTCACAACTCCTTGGGAGTCCACATATTTGAAACATTGGTGAAGAGTTGAAGGCACAATATTGTGCTCATGAATCCACGGTCTTTCAAGAAGAATATTGTAGGATACGTCCGAGTTGATAACATAGAAAGTTACCATAGTTCGAAGATCACCAATCTGAATCTGCAGACGAATCTTCCCCAGTGGTTTGCTCTTGCCAGAGTTAAAACCGACTATTGTAGTACTAGTGTAAGTCAGCTCACTAGTAGGAATCCTCAGGGGTCTTAGCATACTCTAAAGAATTATACTAATTGAAGACCCAGGATCAATGTAAATCCTGTCAATTTCAGTGGATCCAATATATCTATTGTAGCACAGAGGCCTATCATGCTTGTTGTGTTTCAATAGCATATCCTCTTGTGTAAAGGTGATATTGGGAATTGCTTCCATCATACTATGACATTGCGGACATGACACTGGTATATTATCAGAGTCTTGAGTTGAGCCAAGCATAAATCTGCTTGAAGTAAAGCTTCGCTCAAAGTCACTCTGCTTTCTCTGGAAAGACGAAGCAGTTCAAATATAGAAAGTCTAGCCGGAGTATTGGCTAACTGAGCTAGAATGTCAAACTTGTAAGGCTTCATCACCACCCCCTGATTGGAAGCAGACTTCAATGGGATATCAAAGCGTACTGCCTTCTGTTTCCCCTTTTCAACCATAGACTGTTTAACAGGAACAAGAAGGTTGAACTGGTAGAGTTTCCACTACCTCTTCTGCTTCTTTGAAGGATCCTTCATAGTCTTTGTGGTACTCTTTTCCAGATCTTGTACCAGCAAAAGATTCTTCTTCAGACTCAGGAGAAGGAAGTACCATATTACAGGATTTAGTCTTTCTTCCCTTAGCCTTCTTCTTGTGAGGATTGTTACGAGGAACTTCAGAACCCAATCCAGCAGTAGAATTCTGATTTTGAATTTGTAAAGGAAGACGTATTCCTTTATCATAATTTAAACCTTCTGCCTTTTGAAAGTCGTAACCCATCTTCCTCATGAGAAGGACAGATTGCTGACTATACAAGTGGATAGGCAGTGAACTTTGGATAGGTGTTTCAACACAGGAAGAGGAAGAAACCTCTGCAACTACAGGAGAATAAGCATAGACGTCTCTGTAGTTAAGGGAGGAGAAGGATTCGATACGAGGAGAAATCCCTGTTGGAGCTTTTTATAAGCAGCAAAGACTTGTTGTGCTCGGTATAAAGGAATACTATTGATAGCTAGCCACTGCTGATGAGTAAGCTTGAGCTTGGTAGGAGGAGCTAAACTTGGAGGACAGATGTTTAGTCCTTTCAGTCTATCTTCTAGAGGAAGGCCATCCTAGATGATCTAAGTCATCAGGATTTAAAATAACATGAGAAATCATGTTGCAGGTTTTGACTTTTTTACCTTTCTTGGATCTTAAAGTTTTTCTTCTTCATTTTCCAACTCAGGTACTAAGTCAGGATGTACCCACATAATTTTACCATTCTTCAATGTGAGCGGCAGCAATCCTGTATTTTTTTCCCTGGCAGGCGGGATATTCACGATCTTCATCGTCGCTTTCGAATTGGGATAATTTCATCTGGGACTTGCTGTGGAGGAAAATCCCCAAACTGAAGAGAAACCATATTGGTTGTAACCGTATGGTCATCATTGGTTAAAGCGATAGCGCCACCATTTATCAGCTCTTTGATCTTCTTTTTCAAGATATAGCAAGCACTGGTAGGATGATTAATATATCTATGATAGATACAATATTTGGGATTGTCAGTCAGATTACCTCATTAGGCCTTTTTGGCTCTGGAATCTGAAGTTTGCCACTCTTCACCAGACACTGAAATATCCCTGGGTATCACTTTCGTCAAAAGAGTATTCTTCCTTTGGCTTGGAAGATTCCTGATTATTTGGCATCATTTTGTTCTTGGAGAGATTGACCATAAGTGTATCTTTTCCTTTCATATTACGATTGCCAGGGTTATTATCAGGATTACTTTTCTTTCTCTATCATCTGAGGCGAAAATCATCCCATGTTCACGAGCCAACCTACTAATGGTCTCGGCAGAAACTGCTGCTATGATAAACGAAGCCCAATCTGAGAACTGGGAACCCGTGAAAACAGCGATGGATGGTCGTAGATTCATCTTGTATGTATCAATCAACGCTGAATCTGGCATACCAGGAGGCATCTTTAGAGTAGCCTGTCAGAAACGTTCAATGAATGTCCGAGTATCTTCTTTCTCCTTTTGTTTGATTTCTATCAAGGAGGACATGTTCATGTCCATACCTCCTTCATAGAAGCGGGAGAAATATTGCCTTGAATTCGTCAAAAGACGAAATAGAGTTATCGGGTAAGCTACGATACCAGTCGTAAGCTGAACCCGTCAGGCACCCGATGAACACTCGAGTGAGAAGAGCATCATTTTTCTGCAAGTGTACAGTCATAATATCAAAGTAATTGATATATTGACTGGGAGATGCTTTTCCATCGAATAAAACCTTGGATTGTGGCTTGAACTTTGGTGGAAAGGGTACATCATTCCAATGAGGAGGATAAGGTTGCTTAATCCCTAACCTCTGGAGCTGATCTTTGTGCCTCAAAACTTCAAACTATGCTTTGAGTTCACACACTGCTTGAATGGCTTCACTGGTTTGAGGAAGCATATTTGATTGAATAGTCGTTGGATGTACCGTAACCCCCACTGGAGGTGGTACATCTTCTGGAATGATGAGATCTGAGATGCAGAATTTTGATTAACAGCAGGCTCTTGAATATTCAAAGGTATGTCAGCCCCTTGACTATCTTGAGTTTGTGCTGCTACTGGTACCGGAGTTATTACTGTAGGTTGAGCAGTTTGCTGATTCAAAATTATCTGATGCGCTTTGCACCATGTTAAGCATGTCTTTCAATGATTGCTCCACGGCAGTGAGACGTTGTTCCGTATTAGCAGATGACATCTCTGGTTCATCTCTAACAGCGTAGGATTCAACCTCTCTTGAAGATATAGAGGGATTAGTGTAGAAGTATGAATCCACACTATCGGTATCAGACTCAAAGATTGAGTACCCCCAGCTTCTGAATCAGAAGTCTGCAATTGTCTTTGTCTTCTTGATCGAGTATTCCTATATACTCCTTCAAAGGAATCAAGAAGCCTGTTGAACTGTTGTTGACCCGGGGTTTGGGACATATTCCGTCTTGGATGTCGTCCTCTGTTAGTATGAGATGCCATGTTGACTGACACATATGACAGCTCATGTTCTTGGTCTTCAGCTTGATGTTGAGGCGAGTTAAAACTTAAACGATCAAAATTGACCGTTTTGAAGTCGAACAACATTTGATCACAACCTGGTGATATTCACAATGATGTTTTTCTTGGGGAATATTACCGGAGATTGTCTGTTCTTACGTTTTTGCATTAGCAATTCACGTAAATCAGAAGGAACAGATAGAGTATTCTTCTTTATTATATTTGGGGCAGAAAAACGTTTAGTCCCTTGTGTATAAAGAAGATTACTGGCTACATTCGCAGAACCAAACTGTATATTTTTACGCGTTTGGAGTTGTGTGCGTAAATCTTGAGATTTAGTACGAAGGACTCTATTTTCATGGCGTGTAATTTGTAAGTTTGGTACTTTACGTAAAGCAGTATAAGAAGGTTGTTGGTGAAGGACAGAAGCTTTACCAACGACATTTTTACGCTGCACACGTTTA
Organism: Iris pallida; assembly: GCA_029216955.1. NCBI lineage: Eukaryota > Viridiplantae > Streptophyta > Magnoliopsida > Asparagales > Iridaceae > Iris > Iris pallida. The sequence continues at coordinate 2,404 of JANAVB010035677.1, read as the reverse complement.
GGTACATTCATATTAGATGTGCAAACATCGTTGTGAATTTTATCTACACTGTCACAGGAGACTTACCTTTACGCGTAAAACGTAAAATTGATTATCTACCACGTACAGATGGGATTTTGCTTGACGCGAGGAGCGTAATTTATTTGGGCCTACCACGTCACCGACGGGAGACTGATTCTTACACTCAGAAGCATAAACTTTAGAGTTTGCCCCATTACGAATGGGAGATTCATTCTTATGTACTGAGCGTAAAATTTGGTTCTTACCCACTGAGCGTAAAACTTGATTCTTACGCAGTGGGTGTGAAACCTGATTATCTTCACCGTTACAAATGGGAGATAAATCGTCACACTTTGAGTGCAACTCTGAAGTAAGGACTGCCTCGTTACGAATGGGAGCCCCTACGACAGGAGTGGGAAGAATTCCCTTGTCATCAGAAGCAACAGAGAGATCAGAAACCACTTTGGATTTGGGAATCCAAACTTTTCGTGCTTTGCGAGACTTTTGAACATTGGAGTGGCGAGAACCACCCCAGTTCGGAGCATTTCTTCATAGGCAGTCTGGTCGAAGTGCACAACCAGAGTCTTCTTGGTCGAACCGACCGAAACATCATCATATTGAGCAATCGCCTCCTCGTTAGAGGAGAAGGTCGTCCCCAGCAGAGTCGCCATTTTGTTTCACTTAACAAAATTGCCAAACAAAAGTTGGATTTTGAAAATAAAACGAGAAAAGTACAAGAAGTACAAATTTGATTCTGGGAAAGTATTGCTATGGAAGTCTGATATGTAAATGATCACTTTGTTCTTTGGACCATATGATGATGATAAGATCACTGCTTGAAGTAGAACAACTTGGAAGAACTAAGTCACCAGAAAGGTATCGACACACTTGGGCACTGATGGCGAGGCCGAATGCTTTTCCTGCTTTGCTTTACTCTGTTCTGAAAGAAAAGTTGAAGAAGAATGCTCCGGAGAATCAAAATCTCGAAGTTCTGATCTCTCTATTCTCTCTCTTCTCTCTCTCCCTGTCCTGTTATGAGAAAATGAGTCTATTTATAGACTGGGGCTTCTGTGTAAAAAAGCATCAAAATTTGTCTTTATGCTAACAACTGCCACCAATGATCAGAGTCATCCTTTGCATACAATGACACGTGTCCCATCATTTCAGTGAGAATAGGATACATGTACACACGTTCTTCGAAATAAGTGGCATGAAGGCCATGTAGGCAAACCACGTTCCAAATGGCCAGAAAGAATAGGGCGTAAAAATAGCCCCAACATCCTCTGGACGTAAAGCAGTAAGATGAGCGTAAAATAGCTCTGTCATAGGTTTCCCGCGTAAAGTAGTTATTGAATAACCTTGAGCGTAAAAATGGCTCAAATAGACTTTACGCACACATTGTTTTATGAGCGTAAGAACTCGTGTAAAACTCCGTGCGTAAAAGAAAACATATAGTGAGCGTAAAGTAGCTCGATCCACAACAACAATGGTCTTTGTATAAGACAAATTCTGTTGGATTCTGTGGTAAATGCCCTCATTAATATCTTCATGTCAGAGTTTGCATTAAATGCGAGATTTGACAGCTTTGTCCAGCGTAAAAGAGGCTGCTCTGTCCTTGGCATAAAATGATATGTGTAGACCCAAGCGTAAAATGATCAGCCTGCTTCAGGCGTAAATTGATTAGCCTCTCCTTGGCATAGAGGGGATCAATTTGAGTAGACTGATCTATCATTTTGACCCTTCTTGTGAAGCACTTTTTACGCTCCTACAGGCATTTCCCGTCGTCTCCTGCAACTCTGCTCAGAAAGTCCCAGCCGATGGGAGAGGAAAGAACAATGTTCCCAGCCCGAAAGTTTCAACCACTTTGTCCAAAAGATTGTCGTCTAAGCGGGAGCCTACCACCGGAGTTTTCCAAGGCACCCGTTCTAAGACAAAATCTGCTACAGTAGGAGATTCGTCTTCCACAACGCTGGGGCTTGCTGGGACTGGGGGTAGCACTCCTCCGTACCTCCACGACAATCCGATGTTCCAAGAAGACGAGCCGGGGAGACAACTCTCCCATCAGATGCAGCAAACCCCGTCGTCCCCGAGGACGTCCACAACTCCCAAGACGAGGCGAACTCGGAGACTGGGGGTACTGTTCCTTCCGAGTCCTAACCAGAAAGAACATTCCCACATACCCCGATGACTTCTCACTACAGGGGTATGATTCGGAGGGCGCTTCCTCCACCGCTCCGTCCATCTCTCCTCATGTAAAGACGGTATTTATGATAGATAGCAGCCAAGGTGGTTCCAGTGATCGCCAACGCATCGACACTCTCGAAGCCATATTGCTTGCCTTGGTCAAGTCTGTGGACGAGATCAAAGCGGCCCTTCCAGCTCTGCAAGGAGGGACGCTTGGCCA
>JANAVB010035676.1:0-27692 GCA_029216955.1 Iris pallida | reverse complement strand
CCTGTTCCTTCTGAACGGATGATCTTTTGGCAGAAATTGCCGATGACAATCAAAGAGCACGGCTTTCCGCCGTGTTTCAAGCGGAAAGCCTTACTACGGTCCATGCAATACGGACATGAGAGACGGCCATGAGTGCTCCATCCAGATAACATTCCATAGGCCGGAAAGTCGTTGATGTCCACTAAGGTTGCCTTCATCTGAAAATTCTGCTTCCTGGAAACATCGTACGTGTTAGCGCCTACTTCCCATAACTGATTCAACTCTTTATCAAAGGCTGTAAGTACACGTCAATGTTCCTCTTGGGATTGTTCGGACCAGGAATTATAACGGTTAGAAACATGTACTGAGTCTTCATGCACATCCAAGGCGGTAGGTTATACGGATAACAATCACAGGCCAGCACGAATACTGGGATCCCGAAAGACCAAAAGGAGTAAAACCGTCAGAAGATAGTCCCAACCTGACATTTCGCGGATCTGAAGCAAAATCTGGATACACTCGATCAAAGTGCTTCCACGCTTCTCCATCGGATGGGTGATCCAACACTCCTTCAATCTGTTCTCGCATGTGCCAACTCATATTTTCGGCCGTCTCTTTCACCATAAATAATCTTTGCAACCGCGGCGTTAAAGGCAAGTAGTGCATTGAGTCTCGGTCTTCTTGCACTGGTAGACCTTCCTGTACTAGTTGTCTTATAGCGATCAGCACCACAAAATCTGCACACATCTGCGTCCTTGTCGTCTTTGTAGTACAGCATGCACCCATTGCGACAGGAATCGATTTTCTCGTATCCCATCCAGAGCGATCTCATCATCCTCTTAGACCGGTAGAAGTCTTTAGGCAACTTAGCACCCGCCGGCAAGATCTCTATAATCAACTCCAACACTCGGTTGTAGCATTCTTGCGACATGTTAAAATCTGACTTAATGCTCAACAGTCTTGTAACCACCTCCAACGGTGAATGATCCTCACAACCAGGATATAATGGAGTCCTTGCATTCTCCAGCAACTCCATGAACTGTGCAGCATCGGCGTTCGGTGCCTCCTCAGGTGCATCATGAACGAAACTAGGCCCCGCAGCGTCGAAAACCATGTTCACGCACCCGTCGTCGTATGCATGATTATCTGAAACAAAATTAGGTCCCGCATGCATATACGGCTCAACGTAAGGCTCCGGCTCTGATGCTAAAGATACAAGTTCTCCGTGTGCGGTCCACTGATAGTAATTAGGCGTGAAACCCCTCGAGTACAAATGATATGTCACTTCCACTTCTGGATAATATTTCACGTTATGACATTTCACACACGGACTTAATTTTGGTGCCGTCCATGTACTGAGGGAACGTCTTAGCAAACTGCAGGAACTGCTCTACTCCCGCTATGTATTCATCCCGCACACCACACATATCATCAGGACGACGATTGTACATCCATGAACGATTCCGCAAGTAGTAATTCATATCCATTTGAAAATAATTCTGCAAAGATGGACACACATTATCCAACAGGCACAAATTCGTATATGTCTTATTATGGGACACACATTAGTAGCGGACAGTTACTAATAACAATGATATTGACCGATACCGATACGGTTTGGCATGTTCCGATCCGATACAGACATACCAAATATTGACCGATACCAACATTGGCATGTTCCGATACTATACAGACCGATACCGATACCAAATATTGACCGATACCGACATTGGCATGTTCCGATACCGATACTATACAGACCGATACCGACATTGGCATGTTCCGATACTATACCGACATTGGACAGTTACTAATAACAATGATATTATCCAACAGGCCGATACCGATACGGTTTGGCATGTTCCGATCCGATACAGACCGATACCAAATATTGACCGATACCGACATTGGGGGTCTTTGTTCCGGTCAATTCGACAAAACCAATCGGTAAGGGTGACTACTATTTCATATAATTTCAAAACTACTAAGAAATAACGCTGAAATACTTAAAATTATGCCTAAATGTATAAAATATATGTTTTTAAATGTAAATAATTATTAATAATTATTTGTTTTCCGATACCAAAGTTCGATACTCCGATACGATACCGCCGATACTACCGGTATCGCCGATACCAATACTCATAGGAATAGTCCGATACCGATTCCGATACCGATATTGTGAACCTTGGGTATATATCGTCAACATTTCAGATTCTTAAAATGGATTTCAAATGGATTTCAAATGAATTTCAAATGAATTTCAAATGGTATATATCCCTACATTTTGCGAATCCCTTGAACAAAAAATAAAATCCTATAATGTGAAGTAGGCATGCACGAAGAAAATTTCTTTTCGAGCCAACAAGATTTGTAACGATCCTAACATTTGGAAAGAATTAACATCACCATTATATATAATAAATCACAAACATAAGCAAGGAAAGGAAGTAGTTAACATGGCATTGTCTTCCAAAGTTCAAAATGTCATGAGCCCGGTTCATGTCCCGCTCTTACTGCTACTACTACACCTACTTCGGTCCATTTGAGTCACATCTATTCTCTCCTTTCTTTCTTTTTCTTTTTTCTTAGTACCACTTGCATATGTGACAGAGAAATCTATCGACCAATATTAATGGCAGTAGACCAGCATTCAATGGAGACCAAGAGGAAGAGCGAGAGAAGCAACAAAATCGTACTCGATAAAGAAAAGTGGCAGACTGTACACGTACAACAATCATGGAAAAGAAACATGAAAAAGGAAAAGAAAAATAAAAATATCACAAGAAAACCAGCAGCGATATGGACTGCAGTCCACTCGCACTCTCTCTCTCTCTCTCCTCATCGGTAGTGAATGTGCGTGCAAGCGCCTAAGTGTTCGACCAAATATACACTTCACCTCTGCCCCACCCCCCTCCCTGCACCCCCCCAACCTCCCCTGCCCCTCCCCCCCCCTCCCCCCTCCCCTGCCCCCCTCCCATACCCCTGCACCCCAACCCTCCCCTGCCTTCCCTCCCCTGCCCCCTCCCCCTGCACCCACCCCAACCATGCCCCCCTCCCTCTACCCTGCACCCCCCGGGTACCCCACCCCTCCCTCCACCCCTCGACAGTAAGACCCCCCCACCCCCTGCACCCAACCCCACCCCTCTTCCCCCTCGACAGAAAGACCACCCCAGCAGCTAGGGTTAGAGTTCTCGTGTCCGTGTCTGTGTCTAGATAGCTAGGGCTAGGGTTAGGGTTTACCTGAGGAGGGTGGCTTCGTCGGAGGATGGAGGCGGCGAGGAGGGTGGCTTCGTCGGAGGAGGAAGCGGCGAGGAAGGCTCCTTCGTCGGAGGAGGGAGGCTGGTCGCCGGAGGGAGGGGTCAACGGGCGAGCGGGGTCTCCGGGGGGAGAAGGGGGAGGGTCTCGCCGGAGGGAGTGGTCGCCGGAGGGGGAGGGTTCGCCAGGGGGAGAGGGGAGAGCGGGAATAAATTTTTGGGTGAAAATTTTGGGATTTCGATCGGGCCAGGGACCCTATATGAAATAAAACAGCGACGCCTACATGATACGTCGCTAAACGTCGCAAGCCAGCGACGTAAATTATACTACGTCGCTGAACGTCGCTATGCAGCGACGGACAACGACGTGTAGCACAAGACGTCGCTATATGCAATTATCAGCGACGCGTATTTCCGCCGTCGCTAATATACGTCGCTATTTAAGCATATTTTAGTAGTGCACTATCAAGAATCTGGACAAAAACAATACGTGAATATGAACACATGTCATGTATTATATTGTACAATCATGTTCTAACTATACTAAACACTAAAGCATGATAAAACATCATTTCAATCGAAGAAAATAGCAAAAGGACGAAAACAGACAAAAAGGGCCAAAAACAGCTCAAATCAGCCTAAAACGGTATACCGGCGGTATACGCGGCATACCGACGGTATTCCGGCCTAAAGACAGAAAGTTTTTGGTGCAAAAATCGGCATACCTTCGGTATACTACGGGATACCGTCGGAATTTCGATCTTCCAAACAGCATCAAAATCTAGATTTTTGTCAAAACTTGTTTCGGTCATAAAAACTTCATTTTAAATCGAAATTCGGATTTTCAAAAGCCAAAATCGCATAGAATTTAATTTTCTACAACATGGTAGTATTAGGTTTCACAAATTAAAGCATTTGATAGATCAATACCTCAAAATATTCAAAAATTACCTCTAGAAACTCAGATCTACGTAAATCTACCGATCAAAACCAAAAGTGCTATATACTAAAGATGTTGACAATTTAGAGGAGCATATTATAGAACAAAAAACTTTAATTTCTATGGAAAACAAAATTATAGCATGGTCATGTCATTTTGAGCAGATGTACTTGCCTAGGTTAAGTTTCAAGCCTAATCTTCTACTCCACCACCAAGAGGGGTTCCGAAACCACACTTAGGCCTCAAGGCCAAGCCTTCCTAAGCTTGAGGAGAGGGAAGGGAGTGAAGAGGAAATGGAGAAGAAAAAAAAGAGAGGAGAGAGAAACTCAATGGATATATAAAGGGGTGAATTAATCGTGACCGTTGGATCGTGATTATGTTAAATCTAGATAAATCCTATCCATTGAAAGAAAACCAATTATCAATGGATAATAGGATGCATCGACACTATTCACGAAAATATCTAAATACTATTCAAAAATATCTAAATGCTATTCACGAAAATATCAGAAACACTATTTATGAAAATATCAGAAACACTATTCATAAAATATCATAAATCGAAAATATAAAAATCTGTCCGGACGGTATGCCGTCGGTATACACCGGTACACCGTCGGTATGCCGGTCAAGGAGAAAATCTATAATTTGAAGAAAATTTTAAAGCATTCCGAAAACCAAGAAAATACGAAATACAATAAAAAAATACGTATCCGTATATAAATACCGATACTATGAGATGAGTCTCACATCGACACTCCATTAGTGCTTACTAAGGCCACTAGAACTTGCTAACTTGCTAACTTGCTGGAAGAATATGAGAGTTCTAAGCATACTGGTGGCATACCACGGTGTGCCCTTGACATGCCGTTTGTGCTCACTAAAAGTCTCAAAATTTGTTGGAATGGAATATGGTTTATACTCGACGTGCAGCTGCCTAAGAAAACTTTGTATTAGTGACAAAACTTAGGGTCTATTTCAGGGGAACTTAGAAGGATTCCTAAGTTTAAGTTGCGCTTTCAATTGCCTTTACTTATGTTACAACAATAACCTAGGAAACCTCATTACATAAAAGGAAAGAAAGATTACAATTTGGCTCGATTATCTTGGAGTCTTGATCGTATCTTGATTACCTTGAATGTTCATACTCATCCATCTTTATTGTGTAGGTGCTTCATCAAGGCTTTCATGCTTTGTCTCATATATTTTAGTCCTTGCTACAAAACACATTAGTAGCATAATATGTATTAATGATATTATAATTGTCATAATCAAAATATAATCCCATATTGGGCCAACGTCGGCTACCATCAAATATGCATCCAAGTCGGAGACGAGTAAAAGACGATGTTTAAGACATAAGATGGATCGTTCAAGTGGATGGTGATACCATTTGAATTGTTCAACGCACCAAGTACCTTCATACGTTTCATGAATAGACGCTTCGACCTTTTATTAGTGAGTTTGTGTGTTTGTTTTGATGATATATGAATATGTAGTAAGGACCATGACGAACACTTGGAGCACTTGAGGCAAGTGTTAGAGGTACTAAGACAAAACCAAATTTATGTCAACTGGGAGAAGTGCTACTTCATCACATCAAATTTGATCTTTCTTGAGTTCATTGTGGCTATAGGTTTCATCCTTGTCGATGAGGAGAAGGTTCGTACGATCTGGGAGTTGTCGACACCGAAGACCACACAGAGGCGCGAGGCTTTCATAGGTTGGCTACGTTTTACCTACGATTCATCCAAGATTTCAGTACCATCATAGCACTTATTACGGAGTGCATGAGAAAGGAAAAAAATTAATTGGGGAATATAAGCATCGACGAGTTTTGAGGTGTTCAAGGAGAAGCTTTGTATGACAATTGTATTAGTTTTTCCCAATTTTGACAAACTCTTCGAGGTCGAGTGTGATGCTGGTGGCATTGCTTTTGGTGCAGTGCTCAAGAAGCGACTGGTAATGTTCTTTAGTAAGAAGCTTAGTGACGCTCGAGGTCGAGTGTGATGCTGGTGGCATTGCTTTTGGTGCAATGCTCAAGAAGCGACCGATAATGTTCTTTAGTAAGAAGCTTAGTGACACTCGATGGAGTGGTTCACCTATGACAAGGAGTTTTATGTGTGTGTGCTCAAGTATTTGGAGCATTACTTGTTTGACAAGGAATTTGTCTTGTATTGTGACTACGAATCTCTTAAGTATTTGAGTAGCTACAAGCAATAATATACATGCAAGGTGATGTACTTACCTTTTGAAGTTCGTGCATAAATCTTGAGCTTCTATATGGGTGGTCGATGCCCTTAGTAAATAGACCACATTGTTGACAACGCTTGGTCATGTGGTGGTTTGAGTTGAAGTAATTAAGGAACTTTATGCGGAAGATGATGATTTTGCGGGAGTATGAGAGCAACTTCATCTAAAACAAGTGGTCATCGACTTTCACCTTGATAACGGGTTTTTGATGACTTATACAAACACTACTAGTCTCAAAAAATATTTGGGATAACTTATTCATGGATTTTGTCTTGGAGCTACCAAGGACTTAATGTGGCTCCGATTTGGGGTTCGTGGGTTCTCAAAGATGTGCACTTCATACCTTGCAAGAAGACGGCGGATGCTGCGGATGTTGCAAAGTTGTTCTTTTATGAAATAGTACGTCTTCATGTAGTTCCGAATTGTATATCGTTCGACCGAGATACGAAGTTCTTGAGTAGGTTCTGACAGAGCCTTTGGAGACGTTTGGGTCAACATTGGAGTTTAGTAGTACTGCTAATCTTCAGACAGACGATCAAACTGAAATGGTCAATAAAACGTTGGGTAACAAGCCGAAGCAGTGGAGTTTGTCTTAGCACAACTAGAAATTGGGTACAACAACGCGATTAATTCATTTACAGGAAAGTAACCGTCTGAGATTGTATATTCCAAATCACCTAATCATGTTCTTGATTTACATGTTTTACTAAGAGGATCGAAAAAGATTACAACAAGAAAGAATTGAGTGAATCAAATTCAAAGAGTTCATAAAGAGGTGCAAAAGTGACTGAAGAAGACTAATGCAAGGTACAAGTCAATCGCGGACAAGGACCGCAGGCACAAAGTTTTCAACGTTGTTGATAACATCATGGTGTACTTTCAGAAGGAAAGTGTCGGTTGGACACTATTACAAGCTTAAACGGGAAAGTTTCAACCTTTCAAAGTCCAGTGGAAGATCAATAACATGCCTATGTCATCGATTTATCTGGTTTGATGGTGATATCGTCAACGTTCAACATCATGAACTTTTACACTTGTCATGCAAAGGACGAGGCACTTTATCCAGGCACAAACAAGGATGAACTTGGATCGAGTTTTCTACAAGCAAAGGGGTCTCATGCAGGCTCTATATTGGACTTTGACTCACTTCTGGGTCTGACCGGTATACCGGCAGTATATCGCCGGTATACTTATTGCGGAGATTTTTGGACACTTTTATTGCTGCAAAGTTTGACATAGTAGCAGCATACCATTGGGATGCCGGTTTAAGGCGGTTGAGCCTATTTTTTTAACTGAATTATGGAATGATTTTTGGCCTACTTTTTTTTTCTAGTTTGTTTAGGTGTCTTGCTTAGGGTTTAAGTTTTTTATTTTATAAATAGGAATTTGTAAAAAGAGTATTATTTTGATTATTAATAAGAGTTATTCTCTTTGATTCTCGTGTTTGAGAATTGAGATTTTAGTCTTCGTTATCTTGGGTGGTTAGTTTTTAGTGATCGACATTTGTGATGTGTCAAACTGGGTTGGTGACTCCTAAATGTGGAACTAAATGACAACATGAAGAAGACACATAGAAAAGAAAGAGAAAGGTCGTATGTCCTGCCTCCTGACACGATTACATTTGTGCCCCCGTGCCCAATTTATGCCTTTGCTATTGTTCTATACAAAGCGAAGGGTGACGGAAGAAGAGAAAGGGAGTAGTTTCCTAAACTAGTAGAAAAATTAGATATATAATCCTCATACCTTGGTATAAATCTAGGCTTTTTGTGTTGTGGCAAGGATTTTAACTTTAACATGATATTAGAGCGCCCAAGTTCAGTCTCTTTGACGTGCACTTTATGTAAATTTTGATATAAAAAATTATACCCTTCACTACAACGCCTAGAGTTTTGGTCCAACGGCAAGGAATAATTAACATGGTATGCAACTCATGTTCAATCTCTATGGTGAGTAATATAGGGGATTTATTGAAAGAATATTATAAATTTGAGTGAATATAGCTCTTTGCTCAAAAGATAAGTTCGACATACACGAGCATGTTAGGATATTGTATATAACCCTCAACCCTTACTACAACTCTAAAGTTATAGTGCAATGGTGGCTTCAACAGATTAGATCTCGGCTTCAAAGTCAAACTCTAAAGTTATCTCTGAAGTTATGGTGCAATGGTGGCTTTAACAGGTTAGATCTTGGCTTCAGAGTCAAACTAACGGGTACCTAATGTGCCACTGATATCTTTGGAGGATAAGATATATCTTGTCAAACCAAACCCAGCATGTGATTATTAAATACCGCAACCTTGATCTAGATCTCACTCAAAGTAAGAGAACACATTATGTAGAAGATTCATGCCCATAGTAAGTTATTCTCTGTTATAAAGGTGGGCAAGCCGAGCTAGGACCTAGGCACAGTGATTGGGACCATAGCATATAGGTCCGATTTGAAGTTCAGTTTGGTATTTTCTTTGACTTGATTTGTTTTTAGGTGCACATGTTTGGGAAGACATGTATGGCTATATAAACTGATATAAGGAGGTTTGGTTTTTCTTCAATGAAATAATACTATCATTATTACATTTTGTTACCTTTCTTGCCTTCTAGGGTTCCTAGTTCATCTTTCCTACCTTGTTTATCTAATGAACGAACTCAAAAGAGTTGGGAAACTGTTTGATAAGCTCACACAATCACGAACTTTTGAATATTTTCTGATCTATTAGGTAATTAGCATATACCAGTGTTTCTAAAGAAGGTTTAATAAGTGATTAATTTCCTAAGTTATAGACACTTAATCTGAATAATAGGGAATCAGCTACATACTGGGAAAATAAAGAAAAATGCTTAATATACCATTGATATAGACAATTTTGGTTTGACACCAGTACACATACAGTGTCAAAAGAAATAATATGTCTAAAAGGGTTTAAATTAAAATGGAATTCTTCATGATTATTGTTCTGCATATGCCAAAGAGTAGTCTCATTTTTTTTGAAAGTCAATTTTATCTTTGTATAACTCAACCAATAGCTATTGTCTAACTAGGGTAAAAACCATGCAGGTGAAGTTATATCTGAAGCTTATGTACTTGAATATGGTACCGACTGGTTGGAAATGCATGTTGGGGCTGTTCAATCCGGAGAACGTGTATTGGTTGTTGATGACCTGGTGGCCACTGGTGGGACACTTTGTGCAGCAATGAGTCTTCTAGGTGTGTTTTGTAATGACCTTTGCCTTTGGATTAAGAAATATTAAGTACAAGTTCTGTACGTGATTTTTTTTCAATAGATATGGCAATTAGGTTCCATAAATGTAAAAGCTGTTAAGGAACTATTGGTTTTTTAGCTCATCTGAATTTATTAGCATTTTTTCATAGCAAGTTAAAGATCTTTCTCTTTGCATGGTCATTTCATGGGGTTAGCTCTGTCAGTTATTGAGTTGTATATCTGCTGCCTGTATATGCAATCAAGAAGCAAGCAAATTCTAAAAGTCGAACCAAACTTGACCTCAAAAGGTTAAACTAATCTATATTGACAAAGAGTTGGCATTGATTATTTTGCTCCCAACTTTATTGTTTTCACATGCACCTTTAGCTTCTTCATGTATTCTTTAGATAAAATCATGGTAAAGGAAGAAGTAGCTAATCCGTGAAATTTATGGTAGAAAATGAATGTTGAAGTGTTTCTTATGAATGCAAAAAAGAAAAAGAAAAAAAACACTATAACTGAGTTATCGCTAAGCCATTAACTATGTGGACTATGCAGATCTGTGAGCAATATTGTGGAGTAGCCATGCGGCCTCTCTGAGGACACCTACCGTGCGAAGGGCCCTAGTTGAGGCCTGACCTAGGTAGAATTGAATAATTGAAAATAAATAAAAAATAAAAATAAAATTGCCAAAAATGGCATAAAAGCTATTCAGTGGACACGAACACTGTTACACTTTGACAACAACACAAGGTTTGTGACATGACAGTTCTGCTAAATCATGACTTGAGGATGCAAATATGTGTAGCTTTGTAGATGTAGATATAAAACATTAATATCTATTTACCGTTGATTTGGCTTATCAAGGAACTTAACTGGTTGGAAGGTCTTGTAGTATTTTCGATATAGGCACATAATAATCTCAACCTTATGATTATTGTAAAGAATCACCGGACTTCAGTACTTTCGGCAGTATAGCCGATACTGTGAAACTTAGCATCTACATTTAATATCAAGTACCTATTAATAATATAAGGAATTAATTAAAACAACCGCGCCATGTAACTATGTGTTGACTAAAGTAATGAAATCATATGTTTCTTTCTGATGTGATGATGCACTAGTTCTTGTTTTGGGGTTACATGTTAACATTATGGTTTAAAATGTGTTACTTCTCTATTTTTAATGTTGAGTACTGATTCTACTTGAAATCTTATTTGCTAGAGCGCGCTGGTGCTGACGTGGTTGAGTGTGCATGTCTAATTGGGTCACCTAAGTTTAAGGTATGATTTACATTTTTATATATGTTGCTTCTAAATTGTTTCTACCTTGTATTTCCAATTCAGATATTTCATCATTTTTTCATTGTTTCATATGAGTTTCAATTGTCGAATTTTCAGAATTCAAGAATGTTTAACTAAGTGCCAAAACAAAGATCCTCTTAATTGCAAAAATACCTATTTTGGTTTATGATGGATCATGGGTATTTGAGTCACTCTTTAAAGTTTTAAAATTCTCTTCCTCCAGTTTCCAAATGTTTCCTCTGTCCGTAAAATGTTAACTCTTTACATATATTTCATCTTATGATTTTCTTTTCTTGTCTTCATAATGGAAAAATTGCTAAGACCATGATTGTTTCAATATTAATAACCTGATTAGTAGATGGCCTTTTGGACCGTGCCAAGTATTTGCACATGCTGAAGTACTCCATATAGATAAAAGTAGTTTGTTACTCTATATACATACATTCTCGTATAATTCGGAATAATAATGTTCGATTTCTATCCTTATAAGTTTATCCTGCAAATTGATTCATTGTTAAAACATTGTGATGTTAATAAGTTTGTTTTGTTAGTTCTTAAAGATACTTAAAGCCGTTCATTGTTTACATTTTATAGGGTTGTCGTAGGCTCAATGGAAAGCCAGTATACGCACTTGTGGAGGCTGTCAATAAGAGTGTAAACAGGATATGAGGTGTATGTCATAAATCATTCTCCTTAGCCACTAAAAGTTGCAGATTATATAGATGTGATTTTCTTGGTATCTGATGAATCTTGAAAAAGTTTATTTCAGTACAGATCAAGCCGTAAGTGATCTTACACATTTTCTTCATGATACGATGAATATTTCATCAAACTCCCTGATATCGACATTTGTTTTCTACATCATTTTGTAGACTTCACTAGGACATTTAGTTGTTATAGATCTGTATCATTTACTGTAGTGTTATTCGTGATTATTCTTCTACATGTCTAGGAACTTACCGAAATATTTTTCCCCATGCCTCTTTGGTTTACCAAAATATATGTTCTTCAAGATTCTTTTTTTTTTCTTTCTCGGAGAGCTTTGAATGAGCTTTGGTGGCATGAGCTTAAGTAGAATGATCAAATTCAAAGTTTTGCTGTACTTGGCTGGCTATAGAACTTGGTCGAGTAATTTTGAGTCTTCTTTACAACTTATTCCATAGCTGATTTGTTTTCATGGGAGAAGGTAAAAGATGTGAAGGAAAACACGAGAAACATATTATAGTTCATTAGTTTTATCAAGTATTTGTGGTGTATATTACTTGTCATAGTACATAGTATTGCACCATGTCGTATGGTTGGTTACTTGCACAAGATACGGGTACAATGTCTTGTTCTTCTGTTATTCGTACTGATGCTGATTTTCCCATATGACATATTTCTGTGATACAAGAAAATATTTGTTGGCATTTCTACAATTAAACACCACACATCTTTCGGTAGTCATTGACACTTCTCCTTAATTAATTTGAACTATACCAATAGTCTCACTTCAAAATATGTCTATAGTATAGTTTGCATACTGATCCAATACGACCGATATCGATATAGTTTGGCATGTCCCGATCCAATACCGATTGATATTGATACTGATCGATATCGACATGGAGTCTTTTTTCAGTCAATTCGACAAAGAAAATTAAATGAAAAAGACCAATAAGCAAGGGCATAAAAGCATAGTAAGGATGTAAAAGCATGTAAAAGAAGCAAACCTATCTATTGCAGGCAAACCATTAGGCAAAGGGTGACTACTATTTCTTTTTTCCAAAATTACTAAGAAACAATGCATGAAATATTTAATATTATGCCGAAATATATAAACTATCTTTTTTCTACATTTTTAATAATGTATTAATAATTATTTGTTTTTCGATACCAAAAAAATTGATACTTCGATTCGAAACTGCCGATATCGATCATGATACTCATGATACTGATTCCAATACTGATACTACGGACCTTGGTATATAGTGACGACTGCGTTCGTTGTCGATCCGGCGCTAAACAAAAATAGCAGTGACTAGACGAAGACGATGGATTATTGTTATTGGTAAATCACTCGTCGTCTAGTAGTAGCTTGGCCGACTAACATTCGACGAATTATCGACAAAAATATAGCAACGATTAGTCGGTTGGTCGATGATGCCAAACTATTGGCGAACAAGCTTAAATTAGCGACAAACTTATGCATCGCATGTCAGTCGTTGTCTTGTCCATTGACAGGGCGTCGCTAGTTTGTCGCTTAAGTGAACAAATTTGAACTTTTAAAAATCTAATGAAGATAAATAACAGTATATATAAAAATAATACTATATAAATGAGACCCGACAGAATCCATTATTGGTGTTTTTGCCTTTGGAGAATAGAAAGATAGTTCCACATTACTCACACCAAAACGTGAGTATCTCTATATAAAGCTTTGCTTGTGTTGAGATGTGCACATGAGATGTGGTGGGGCACATGGGTGCCATGTGGGGGTATTTTTTTAGTAGAAAAATGATTAACTCCATAATGAAGCATTTATACTTTTTGTCATGCCCATTGGATTATTCTCTTAGGAGCTAAGCCCGAAGGGGCTTAGCGGCTCAGACTCGGGCACAAAGTGGCGCTTTGTTAGCGCACTTTGCACTTAGCACGTCAGCATGCCTTGTGCGCTGTTGTTGACTCGTGCGCTTGGCACATAGGCTCGACACATGGGCGAGCGCATGTGCGGGTGCATGTGCAGGGGCTTGCGCGGCTGTGCGCGTATGGGCATTTACACGTATGCGCGCATGCGCTGCTTCAGGGCTGCGTACTTCTGCTGCTGTGCTGTTGCATTCATACAGGCCTGCGCCCCTATGCTGTTTGGCGGTTGCGCGTGCAGGTGCATGGACTGACAGGCTGTTGCGCGCATGTCACGCCCCGCTTCCGTAGGAGCGATCGTCCTCGCTAAGGCGTGATACCGCGTGAGGCTAGATTGCGCTCACGCAAGGCAGGTCCATAACGACCGATTACAGGCTAAGCGACGGGGTCATCGCACAGAAGTCCCAAGCAGAAACATTGAATAATCAGCAGCGAAAATTTAAAGCATAACACAAGTCATGCAAAATACTCTTTTATTGATATTGAACAAGATTACAATGTGGGCACTAGGCCAAATTACAAGTCTCTCAAGCTCACTTTTCTCTCATATTACAAGTCACTCTGCTCTTTCTCATTTCTCAGTACAAGCTTCAAGGCGACGAGTGGCAGATTCTACAGATTAGCGATGTCCATACGTTATGTCCCGTATAAGTCCTGACTCAATGCGGCCGCATGCCTCGAAATGCCAAGGAACTCCGTGCCTCGACGTATCCAAGCGAGCTCCGCACCATCGGGCTTCCACATGTGCCTGCACATGAAAACTGTGTGGGTGTCAGTACTCAACTGTACTGGTGGAGTGAGCTCCTCGCCCACCCATACAAAACCGACATGTTCATTTATTTTGTGCAGCTTAATTCATTTTTAATTGTCTTTCTAGTCTTGTCTTAGGATCAATTTTAGGACAAAGACGTCTTGGCCTATACTTGGCAACACAACGATAGGGTTGGGCTCTATTTTAATCGTGACTTCAATATATCCGAGGCAGTGCCTCGCCGAGTAGAAACTTATGTCTCGGCCGTTCCAAGACTTTCACTTGTTTTTATGTGCCTCTAGACCATTCTCGTGCCAACGACGTCAAGGGGACGACTCGTGGTAGTCGTACCGATAGACATGATCGTGCTTTAAGATCGAGGTCGTGCCTCCCAAGTATCAACCAGACTTAACCAACTTGCCTTACGGTCCTTCTTGACTTAACTCGAGATGACACCACATTCATGCCCGAAGCACGTGTCTTGCTATAGCCAAATCTTAGGCTCCAGAATGGTGATGCAACCGTGCACACCTAACCCACGCCGATTCAAGGTTAGCGCTTGCCATAAATACGTTTTGTTAACCCAACACGTAACTTGCTAGTACTCGACGCAATCCAAAGGCATACACACGGATAGCTGCTCTTATGCCGACACATCTATATGAGCGGTCACTAGCAATGTCAAGCTATCCTAGATCTCTGCATATGGTGACCATCTGCGTGCGAGGTACGAGCTCCCACCGAATGACCCGTAGCCTATATTGTAATGGTTCACTTCAATCGAGTCATACCATCGATGAAGGCCGTACAATATCTGCAATTCCTCTTAGGCCGACATGAACCCGGCGCCCCGAGATCGTTCGAGGAATTCACCTTGCGCGCAAGTTGTCAATGACCATGCAAGACTCAACTCGATCTACCAAGTACTTCCTTTTTCTTGACCATGCTTTCCAACTTTCTATCGAGACTCCCAAGTAGCGGGACCGATCTCGGCGACAACCAGTCGCGTGGACTTCCTTATCGAGACTTCGAAGTAGCGGGACCAATCTCGTGACTTCCTTATCGAGACTCCCAAGTAACGGGACCGATCTCGTGTGCTTCCTTATCGAGACTCCCAAGTAGCGGGATCGATCTCGCGACTTCCTTAACTTATCGAGACTCCCAATTAGCGGGACCGATCTCGTGTCTTCCTTATCGAGACTCCCAAGTAGCGGGACCGATCTCGCGACTTCCTTATCGAGACTCCCAAGTAGCAGGACCGATCTCGCGTGCTTCCTTTGTCCGTGGCATGTGTCACTCTCGTTTCCCGTTATACGTATTTTCGTATACGTATACATATACGAGATCTCTAACGTTTGTCAGGTGACCCGTAGTTGGACTTGACTTGCTTGCCTAGTCTGGGTTGGTTTTGACTTGGTTTGGTCTTGGTTTAGCTTGGTTTGGTTTATTTTGGTTTGGTTTGGTTTGATTAGGCTTTCGGTTCATTATGAGAGAACCCTCCCCCTTTATAAACCCACCAACCCTTTCTCTCTCTTCATTACTTTCTTACTTTTTCATTTTCCTTCTTCTTCCTCATAACTCTCTCCACCTACCAAGAGCTTAGGCAAGTGCACCTTGCTTCCACATGAGAACCCATTTTTATGATTCATTTATCTTTCTCTCGTGATTCTAAGATAGTTTAGAACTTGACATTTTGCATTTTGAAATTTTATTTTTGTATATCTAGAAATTTGCCATTCTCGGATTTTGGTGGTTTTGATCTATCAAACTTCCTTATTTTCAAATTTTGATCGTTCCAGGTTGTTGAGATTTGTGTTATACCCCATTTTGATCTATGGAAGTCCCATTTTTGGCTTAGATTGAAGGTTTCATAGAATTTGGAGTTCTGGAGGTTCCTTACGCCCACGTTTATTCGTGCCAGCATAGTATCAAACTCTACGCCCACGTTTATTCGTGCCAGCGTAGTATCAAACTCTACGCCCACGTTTATTCGTGCCAGCGTAGTATCAAACTCTACGTCCACATTTATTCGTGTCAGCGTGAATCTGGATTACGCAAGTGAAGGCTGTTTTACGCGTAAAATAAAGTCTCCTCTGCCTTGGTGTAAAACAAGTTTCACGCGTAAACTTTACTTCCTTTACGCGTACTTCCTTTGTGCGTACGTACCCCTTTACGCGTACTTCCTCTACGCGTACTCCTTTACACGTACTTCCTTTATGTGTACTTCCCTTGGCGTACTCCTCTGGCTTGGCATACTCCTTTGGCGTACTCCCCTGCCCGGAGGCTTCCTAACACTAGCGTATCTTACCCGCTTGCCCGGCGCAGTATGGCCCTGGCATCCATTGCCCTAGATTCACCTTTATTGGGCGCATGACACCCCTTATTATATCCTTACGCCTTTTTGGCCCGTCGTGGCGCACTCCTAACAAATAACAAGTACAAGTAACATGACATGATGGTGACCCGCTGTGGTGCACCCCCGGCAAGTAATCCTGACATGAACTCATGAACGCCGTTGCGATGGTTATCTTGACCTGCTAAGTAATCTTGACATGTAACCTTGAACGCTGTTGCGACGACTAACTTGACATGCTAAGAACATTCTCGTCTTGACACCGTGGGTGATTGCTTTGGACCTTGTCTGTAAAAGCTACCAGTCTAGTCTTGTCTTGCATCATGTCTAGGATATGGATCCCTGGTTACCACGGTCAGGGATTCATACTGAATATGACTAGGTTAATGACTAGATTGATCAAGTAGCTCATATAGAGAGAGATGTTTCCGGTTACAGGTGATACCGTTATCCCGGCCACACCTGATGGACTTGGAGTCTGCCGTCGAGTAGGGCATATTTTCATGCACACTGTTATGTGGGGCACTTCTTGAAACAAGTAATATGCACACTGTCATGTGTTGCACCCTTAAGTCTCCTAATATGGTACATTTGTCTCCTGGGCGATGTACCCACTATTATATGAACAAGGGATATATTTGTCTCCTGGGCGATGTATCCACTACCAACTCTTACATGAACTTCGCCTGGATAACCTGGATAGCTGCAGGGCTTGTGACTGCTGGAACATCTCATTGCATCTTGCTAGTAACTAGGCTTGTGATAACCCTAGTTAGTTAAAGTATCAAGCCGTACTCTTTGCTACTCTTTGCTTGGCCGTGAATGTTGGATGTAGTCCTATCTTGTCTAGTCTTGCCTAGATCCAGTACATGCTTATCTCAGGACATGTTTGTTTATGCTTTACTCTTGTCGATAATTGGTCAGAGACTAAGTTCTGTTCAGACGAAGGGTTACAACCCCGGTCCTTGTTTGATTTACGGGTTGTAACTTGGTTACCGGAATAGTCCTTTAGTTATCTTATCGTTTATCACCCTGTTTTCTCTAACTCATGTCTTTTGTTATTTCATTTATGCTTTGTGTTCGAACTTGCTAGTTTTAGTTCTTAAGTGAAGCCTCCCTTGTGGCACTTGCTCTTTCTGGGGTCTGACCCAGCTGGTTTTGTATGGCCAGATTTCGGAGCAGCACCCGAGGATCTACCTGCCTTCCAGCCGGATGGTGAACACTAGAAGAAACCCTGGCAACGAGTGGGTTTTATTTTGCTCTCCCGCTTTTTTGTAAAATTATTCTTTTGAGGCGTTTAGCCGTCGAGCAAGTGTTAGCTCGTGTTGAATACTTATATTTCTTGTCTGCCTACGGGCTGTAACATGATTAACAAATCCTAGGGTTGATCATGTATGACTTAAACTCTTGCTAGTCCTTACATTTTGTACGACTAGCTTCATGATCATCTGTATATGAAATGTATGGGACGCCTTACTATTGAGTATCTGATGGTCTAACATCTTATAACTATTATTGCTTGCTTAAGATTGAGACACTAGGCTTGTTCTTTACCATAAGAGACTGATGGCTTGTAGATAAACCCTCATACATCTAGACAGACGTGACCGTATATGGAGGTGAATCACACTTCTATATACGTAGTTGGCTGTGTCTGCCCCCGCTCTCCAGTATTCTAGTTCTAGGGCGTGACAGCATGCTTCTTTCTAAACCAACCGTGGCTCGTGCCTTAGACAGACCTTGTTTTCTAGGCGATACTATCGCTCAAGTCACATACTTTATATGACGAGCTTTGTTCCCGTGGGATTATGTGACTTGACAACCACAGACAACATGGAATAGTAGTTGCTATGACTTCGATAGCCCAACAAAACTCTTGTCTAACTTATTCGTGCAACGACTTGACTAGCAAAGGCTATGCCAAGCCTTGCATCGAGGGAACGTGCTATGCAGGCGGTCGACTTGGACAACCAAGCTCTTTGGGTGCCTAGACTTAAGCCACAAGCCGTGCAATATGACTTAAACCACGGGACATGCGAAGGCTATGCCAAGCCTTGGACGACGGGACCGTGCATGCTTTATCAAGCATTCATGCGGGCGACGCCTATGACTTAGGCTAATTTCAGCATTGTGGCAACTTAGCAACTTAGACCAACTTCCTTCTCCCAAGCAACGGGACGAAGGATCGAGTGTCATTTTAAAAGCCATCGTGCAACGACTCTAAGCCGACTGTGGACCCTTTTTCTATGTTCTAACTCAATCTGACCCGTCGGGATTATTCCCTTAGCTATGTGGATGTGTCTCTTTTATTATCAAGCCTAACTTGTGCAAGTTGAAAACATGCAATTTATTATGTGAAGGCTAAGATGATGCAAGTTCACCGAAACTACCCAACCTGAGCGAGGAGTCGCCTCGACCGAGCAAGTCTTCGAGCAACCGTTGCAAGGCTAAGTTCGAACGCTGTCGGCGTTTCGATTCCTCCGATTGACTGAGCGGGACGGGGCACTACATCATACATCACTCAGAAAAAGTTTCGTCCTCGAAACTAACTGATTACTTACTTATAGACCACTTTGATCCAAGGACTCTCGTACACACTCCGCCTATGCGTTTATTCAATCCGAGCCACGCTCGCACTACCATCAATTTTTTCTTTAAAACACGATTTCAAAATCCTCGACACTATTCTATTCCTCAAGTCTCAGTTGAATTCAACGTATCACTTGGTTGGATCGTACACGTATTCCAGGCGTCCCCAAAATACATGCATTTCAGCCAAGCCGCATGATAGAGAATTCATCATTCTCACTCGAGTCGCATCGTGCACATATTCAGGCGTCCCTAAAATATATGCATGTCAGCCGAATCTCGTGAGGTGTATTCCTTTATTCTTGATTCACTCTATCCATCCATACCAATCCTCAAGATCAATCTTTCCAATGCTATCTCTTGCAACATGGACGTCTCGTCTAACCTGCTAGGCCATTTCTCAAGGGTAGAGTCAATGTCAGGATTGGAATCATAGTTCCCCAACAATAATGCCAACACTGACCAAATCCTAGGGTCAAACCAAAGTCGATAATACGGGGTTTTCTACCCAAGCTCGCATCACTCAGATTTCTAAACATCGAGCATGATCACTGATTCACATCAAGGCATTCGTTGCGCAGATTCGAATCCGTTCAAATCACCAATTTGTATAGTCTATTCCTTCCGACATGTCGACATAATTCACATATCCATTCTAACCAATTCATGTATTCGATCACGAGGTCGTCTAGCACAACAATTTGTCACGCCTCAATCTCACGCAAGTTCGATTATATACGTTGGACATAAATCACCATGCCACGTTCTCGCAGGATAATCGTCCTTATTGGAGCGTAACTCTTCCTTGAGTCTAGACTAATTCATTCTCGATACGCGGATTGGACCTACTCAATCCTCAAGTTCAATCGTCAAGCACACTGAGTCATTCTCGAGTCCACCTTCGCGTCAAACCACAAGTCGTAGCAATCAAATTGCAACGTAATACAAGTTCGATCACCCCCGTTGTATGAATCACCATACCCGCGCTCACGTAGAATGATCGCCCTAGTCCGGCGTGACGCATGTGCGAGGCTTGAGTTGCGGTTGCATAAGGCAAAAATGTCAACATTGTGGTTATCGTCGAAGCAATCCAAACATTTTATTTTCATCCAAGCCAAGATCTTAGTTCGATAGTCTGTTCGTCATTCGTTCAACTAGAAAATCCTCGAGCCAAGTCTATCTTTTCCTAGACACATTTCAACATCCCGAGTATAGCATCCATCGGAACAATGACATTTTACACGATCATCATTCCTCAAATTAGAATACCCCCGAGTTATCGCACATCGATCTTTGATACGCCTCAATACCATCGATGATGTACGTAACCTAACGATCTTCCTTTACAACGAACTCCGAGTCGTGCAACTGATGCTATTGTCCGAATTTGATATACCACAATTCCATTCGACCAAATCCAAAATCATAAGTGCAATCCTCTAGGTTTCCTCGATCACGACATTCATTTTTATTTATTCTTCCGAATCCTGATTCAATATCGTTTTCTAACTCGCATTGCCCATTCACAAGTTGTCCGAACGACATCTCGTTCGGGACATTCGAAGTCACGACCAACTAAGCGTGACGCGTTCTAAGGCTTTGCATGTTCGCATCTCCTCGTCGACATACCTGTTGTTACCCCTAATCCTCAATTTCGCTCGAATGATTTCCAAGACGATACACCAGTCATGATTCGAGCCATCCGATTTAGTCCACAATCACTTTCGCATTATTCGCTAATACCTCTTTCAGATTTGTTTAACGAAACTCTAGCGTAATCGCTCACGTCGTCTCGATAGTCTAAGTCTCGTATTTCTATCGATATTCTACATGTAATCATATTTATGATTCACGCGTCTCGACGTACTAAGTCTTTCGCACTATTTCTCAAAATCTAAACCAATCTTCCGTATACACCTAAGCGTTGGTCCGATAGTATTTCTATCGATATACACTCTAAGTATATCTCTGTTCTCGACCGAGTGATACTTAATATCGCTCGCAATTCGTTTGCACCATAAAGTCTAGGTGCGCGACACGCGACACAACTTAGCCAAAAGGCTGTGTGCATAGCTATCCCGTATGAACTATACTCTGATTTGTACTCTCATTTGCTAATGTCGACGTAGGACTATTTAGGCACGCACGCGACTTGCTAACTTTAGCATGTGTTTTCTATTAACTCAAGTTTGACGCCGTTCGGCACAAAGGCCATCGCCTACCGATACATTCGATTGAACACTTGTACGAGCTTTAGAAAATATTTAGACTTATTGTATGGACATGCCGTGGGACATTTGAGAGAGAGCGCACACTTCTTTATCAACGACGAGCTTTCAAAACTGAGGGATTCGACTTGAAGTCCAAGGACGTAAAGCCGTGCTCTGATACCATTATGTCACGCCCCGCTCTCGTAGGAGCGATCGTCCTCGCTAAGGTGTGATGTCGCGTGAGGCTAGATTGCACTCACGCAAGGCAGGTCCATAACGGCCGATTATAGGCTAAGCGACGGGGTCGTCGCACAGAAGTCCCAAGCAGAAACATTGAATAATCAGCAGCAAAAATTTAAAGCAAAACACAAGTCATGCATAATACTCTTTTATTGATATTGAACAAGATTGCAATGTGGGCACTAGGCCAAATTACAAGTCTCTCAATCTCACTTTTCTCTCATATTACAAGTCACTCTGCTCTCTCTCATTTCTCAGTACAAGCTTCAAGGCGACGAGTGGCAGATTCTACAGAATGGCGATGTCCATACGTTATGTCCCGTATAAGTCCTGACTCAATGCGGCCGCATGCCTCGAAATGCTAAGGAACTCCGTGCCTCGACACATCCAAGCGAGCTCCGCACCATCGGGCTTCCACCTGTGCCTGTACATGAAAACTGTGTGGGTGTCAGTACTCAACTGTACTGGTGGAGTGAGCTCCTTGTCCACCCATACAAAACCGACACGTTCATTTACTTTTTGCAGCTTAATCCCTTTTTGGTTGTCTTTTTAGTCTTGCCTCAGGATCAATTTTAGGACAAAGACGTCTTGGCCTATATTTGGCAACACAACGATAGGGTCGGGCTCTATTCTAATCGTGACTTCAATATATCCGAGGCAGTGCCTCGCCGAGTAGAAACTTATGCAACTCGGCCGTGCCAAGAATTTCACTTATTTTTATGTGCCTCTAGACCATTTTCGTGCCAACGACGTCAAGGGGACGACTCATGCTGGTCGTGCCGATAGACATGATTGTGCCTTAAGATCGAGGCCGTGCCTCCCAAATATCAACCAGACTTAACCAACTTGCCTTACGGCCCTTCTTGACTTAACTCGAGCTGACGCCACATTCATGCCGAAGAACGTGTCCTTGCTATAGCCAAATATTAGGCTCCAGAATGGTGATGCAACCGTGCACACCTAACCCGCACCGATTCAAGGTTAGCGCTTGCCATAAATACGTCTTGTTAACCCAACACGTAACTTGATAGTACTCGACGCAATCCAAAGACATACATGCGGATAGCGCTCTTATGCCGACACAACTATATGAGCGGTCACTAGCAATGACAAGCTATCCTAGATCTCTGTATACGGTGACCATCCGCGTGCGAGGTACGAGCTCCCACCGAATGACCCGTAGCCTATATTATAACAGTTCACTTCAATCGAGTTGTACCGTCGATGAAGGCCGTACAATATCTACAATTCCTCCTAGGCCGACATGAACCCGGTGCCCCGGGATCGTTCGAGGAATTCACCTTGCACGCAAGTTGTCCAATGACCATGCAAGACTCAACTCGGTCTACCAAGTCCTTCCTTTTCTTGATCATGTTTTCCAACTTTCTATCGAGACTCCCAAGTAGCGGGACCGTTCTCGGCGACCACCAGTCGTGTGGACTTCCTTATCGAGACTCCCAAGTAGCGGGACCGATCTCGTGACTTCCTTATCGAGACTCCCAAGTATCGGGACCGATCTCGTGTGCTTCCTTATCGAGACTCCCAAGTAGCGGGACCGATCTCGCGATTTCCTTATCGAGACTCCCAAGTAGCGGGACCAATCTCGTGTCTTCCTTATCGAGACTCCCAAGTAGCGGGACCAATCTCGTGACTTCCTTATCGAGACTCCTAAGTAGCGGGACCGATCTCGTGACTTCCTTATCGAGACTCCCAAGTAGCAGGACGGATGTCGCGTGCTTCCTTTGTCTGTTGCATGCTTCTTTCTAAATCAACCGTGGCTCGTGCCTTAGACAGACCTTGTTCTCTAGGCGACACTATCGCTCAAGTCACATACTTTATATGACGAGCCTTGTTCCCGTGGGACTATGTGACTTGACAACCCCAGACAACAGGGATATTGCTTGCTATGACTTCGATAGCCCAGCAAAACTCTTGTCTAAGTTATTCGTGCAACGACTTGACTAGCAAAGGCTATGCCAAGCCTTGCATCGAGGGAACGTGCTATGCACGCGGTCGACTTGGACAACCAAGCTCTTTGGGTGCCTGGACTTAAGCCACAAGCCGTGCAATACGACTTAAACCACGGGACATGCGAAGGCTATGCTAAGCCTTGGACGACGGGACCGTGCATGGTTTATCAAGCATTTATGCGGGCGACGCCTATGACTTAGGCTAATTCCAGCATTGTGGCAACTTAGCAACTTAGACCAACTTTCTTCTCCCAAGCCACGGGACGAATGATCGAGTGTCATTTTAAAAGCCATTGTGCAACGACTCTAAGCCGACCGTGGGACCCTTTTTCCATGTTCTAACTCAATCCGACCCGTCGGAATTATTCCCTTCGCTATGTGGATGCGTCTCTTTTATTATCAAACCTAACTTGTGCAAGTTGAAAACATGCGATTTATTATGTGAAGGCTAAGATGAGGCAAGTTCACCGAAACTATCCCACTTGAGCAAGGAGTCACCTCGACCGAGCGAGTCTTCGAGCAGCCGTTGCAAGGCTAAGTTCGAACGCCGTCGGCGTTTCGATTTCTCCGATTAACTGAGCGGGACGTGACACTACAGTGCATGAGCGCTGTTGGTGGTTAACTAGGCTGATTGGTATATTTGAGCGGCTATAGAAAGATTGAGTCAATTGTTCAGTTTCATTTTTTATGGGATTTGAATTCAATTCAGTTATATATTTCCATTATTCACTCCTATCTTTTAGCAATTAGTTGGAGGTCATGATTAGGGTTAGAGCTTCCACCTAACTCTATAAATACTCTCTTTGTGCCTCATTTGAGAACTTATTTTGAAATTGAGAGACAAAAAGAGTTGTGTGGTCGCTGCCATCAGAGTCCAGAGGAGTTCGGCGAGTTCGTAAAGGAGGTGACGGCGAGCTTTCCAGAAGTTCCTTCAAAACTTGCTTGTTCCTGGGAGCAGATCGCGGTAAGGCGAATCTTGCTTTGAGCAACGGTGATCTTCTTCACCCCAACACAGTTGCCTTTCTCTTTTCCTACTTTCTTCTTCTTCTTCTTCTCCGAGTGGCTTAAGGAAATTAGGAGAGCAAACTTGTTTGCCTGAGGTCTCCGAAATCCTACAAAGTCAGAACAGAGAGCAAATTTATTTGCAAGAAGTCTATGCTTCTGATAGTTGCTATATCAGAATAGAGAGCAAATTTATTTACAAGAGGTCTCTAAATTCTAATCGTTCTTCCATCTAGATCTGTTTCGGGATTAACGATCTCAAAACAAGATTCGGGTCCGATAGAAAACAACCGTGCAAACCTTCTCAACACAAGTTTTAACAAACTTGAGAAGTTTGACAGGGAGCATTACAATGTCTGGAAGAGAAATGTCGACCTTAATCTTCAACTCGTGAGCATTGACTACGTGTTGACAGATCCTGAGCCCTTAATTCTAGAAGGGAAAAATGCTCGGAGGTTCGCTGAGGCTATTGTTTTGCAGTCCAAGTGGAGGAGAGCTAACAACCTCTGACCTCTGCAAGTTGTTTATCTTAAATACGATGGAGAACTCTTTAGCAGAGTCATACAAAAAGACAGTCAATGCCAAGGACGTCTGGGATTCTGTGGAGAATCTCTACAAGACAGATGCAAACAGGAACAAGATCCACGTAACCGAAAAGGTCTTGGAGATGCGATTTGAGGACGACAAGACAATGTTGCCTCAACTCAAAGAATTTCTCAAATTACGTCAGAAACTTGGGGATGACGGCATGCCCTTGGTTGATGCTTTTGTCGTCGGGGGTATTATCGCCAAGCTCCTACCTGGGTAGAGCAATTTTATTGCGGACATGCACCGCAAGAAGATGGAGGTGGATCTTGAGCACTTCTTGTACTGGATACATGTTGAAGACGAGTTGAGGGCTCAACTCAAAGTGGACACCTTGTCTAAATAGATGGCCAAGGCCAACTTAGTGTAAGAAGGAAACTCTAAGGGGAAGCACAAGGCTCCTTACCATAAGAAAAAGGATGTTCACCATCTGAAGGTGAAGATGACTCAGTTCAAGCAAAAGTCCAATGAACCTTGGACTTGTTTCAACTGTGGCAAGAAAGGACACTAGAGGAAGGACTACAAGGAAAAACCTAAACGAAAAGAGCAAGGTGAGGCTAACTTTGTTGCTATGACTACGCATGTTGACTCGACTAGTGTTGACACGGACTGTGGATAGATACTGGGGTGTCATGCCATGTTTGCTCAAAGAAGGAGTGGTTCACCATATACAAACCTGTTTCTGAGAAGGTTATGGTGGCGATCTAGACACAAGCTGAAGTAATAGGGATCAGGAAGGTGGCACTGTAACTGATTTCGGGGAAGTCACTGATGCTTCAGGATGTAAAGCATGTACTGGCTGTCACGACCTGCACCCGGTATAGGGGTACGAGTGCGTAACTGCACCCAGCCTACGTCGCAAAATCGATAGTAGAACGCTGTCTAGGTCTACTAACTAGCAGTAATATATCAACCTGTCAATATAGATCATCTCCAAACGGAGGATAACAATAATATGATAACTTCAACCACAAGTCTAAAGGAAGAATGATATGACATGATAAAATATATGATAATAAGAGATAAATCCAGAGTGCAAAGTATCTAATGCATATCCAGAGTCTGAATCAAAATATAGATATACATGTCTGAAATAATAAACAGGCAAACTGATAAAGCTTGAGACAGAGTCCAGTCAAATCCTAGTCTAACTAAGTCACAGCTAGAGCCTCCTCAGCTGGAACTAACCCCTGCTGAACTAGGGTCTCCTGGTCTATACACACTACGTCATGTGGACCATAGTAGGTGGTACATTCGTCCTTGCCGTCGTCTAAAAAATATATCCAATCAGGATTGGAACGAGCACATCACTAACAATAGTTCCCAGTAAATGATAAGTACTATGTAACAGTAAATAGAGAGAATATACGAGAATAAGTAAAATGTACATGAAAGTAGCATGGCAAGGGTAAAGCTATAAACTAGAGCAAGAGCAAGAAAAACTGAGTATATCATGTACAAGAGTCAAGAATCATACTATCTACGTGAGTGAATATTAGTTTTGACATGTGGCTCGCTTGGAAACTTGCACAAGGTCTACTGGCCTGGTTAATCATAAGTGAAGTATATGATTAACACTCACAAGGATCTACACATGCAAAAGGAGGGTATTGACCACACATCTAGACTAATATTCCCCCGCGCCCGACTGGTACAGTGGATCCAACCATGACACGTTACGACACGAGATTCTAAGAGAAGGTATCAAGTCTTCTCAAGAATCAGTGTCCATATATTACACAGGAACTACAACGGAGTTTGCACAAGATACACCAAGGTAAACAAGGAATAACATCTCATGACGGGATTCGTAAATACCAATCCGTGTGACCAATGTGTCAAGAATCAAGTACATCTACACTAAGTACACGAAACATAAAAAATACCATAAATGGGAAATTATCAGATAATGTACTCGCCTGAGATCAAGTGTGAAATGTCAACGACGTCCGATACGGCGCCTCGAGGACCTAAATATGGAATGTTGTATCAATATCAAGTTTGGAATTGAAAAATGTCATACTAGTCCAATTGTAGGTCAAATGATTAATTATAGGTCAATTGGTCAAACCAAGTCAACCCTAAGTCTAACTAGTCAAACTTGACCAACCTTGGCTATCAACTAGTCAATAATAGTCATATCTAACTAACCTAGCTATCTAACCCTAATATCTACAATATAAGATACTAGGATACCCTATATGTCATATATCCTATATGTTACCCAATACCCAAATTCCTATATTTTATACCCACACTCAACCAAGTGTTTAACCATATATAGTGGGATACATTTCCCTACTACTCTATATGCAATATCAGTGGCTAATATACACATATAGGTATATAACACCAATCATGAAGAGTTATATATAATATATATATATATATATATTATATATATATATATATAATAGATATCCCATATATATATATAT
>JANAVB010035675.1:0-38262 GCA_029216955.1 Iris pallida | reverse complement strand
TATCAAACTTATTATCCGTATCTAAAACTAAGGTATGCCAAGGATAATATGTCCACAAATGTCCTCTGTTGACCACAAATGCTGTATTAGGTCCTCTCGTACATGCACCCCTTCTTCGCAATCATATGCTTCTGGAACCCAGTTGTTCTGTGGCATTCATTTTCCATTACATAGAACTTCCACGTCCATATTACCTCTGAGTTATTTTATGTATCCTCATTCGAGTTCACTCCTACCATGTCCTCATTACCTCTGAGTAGGAAGGCTCTACTTTAGACCCATTTTAACAAGTCCTCATCACCTCTGAGTAAATATGATGGTTCCCTCTCTCAACTTATTATTTGTACCTAAAACTAAGGTACGCCAAGGATGATAAGTCCACATAAAATCCCCAGCGAAAGTACCCAAATCTATCACGTCCATGCTACCTCTGATAGGATTGCCACACCCAAACCTATCACGTCCATGCTTCTTATTCAAAGTATTCCAAATTTGCAATTTTGAAACTTTGAAGGGGTTCTTGTAGAAGCATGGAAAATATTGCTTTTAGTCCCACATCAGAAAGGAGAAGAAGAAAGGGCTCACACCATTCTATAAATATAGCCCCCTTTCCTCCTTTGAAAAGGGCACCAACTTCTCTTCCTTCCTTTCAACTTGGACTCTTCCTACTATGCACCTTCGGGTGCTAAGTCGAAGAAGTCTAGGGCAGCACGGGCTCGTCGAGCTCAGTCAGCTGTCCTAACCTCTGACCATCAGAGCGTCCCGCTAAGCGGGTCTCTAATAAAAAGTTGTACAGAACCGCCCGTGTCCAACCCCCGGCAGCAAACAGACAGGATGGTTCTCAAGAGTCTCCCAACAATGATTAAGGACAAGTACTTTTACTAGTCCCGCATCGGGAAGCAAACAGGATACCTACGCACTCGTATGCTCGGGATACCCGGGTCCACAAAGCAAGTACGAAGGTTGTTCGAGATGTACTTGACTTGCGAGATGTGATCCTTCACAAGTGCAAGGAAAGAAGGGGAGTCTCATGCGACTGAAAACCCAGATAGCTCCATGCGGCCCATGAGGATTTTATGCGGCTCAAAATCCAGAATGCTTCATGCGGCTCAGAAGTCCATGCTGCTCAGGAATCCATGCGGCTCAAGGGTCCATACGGCTCGGATAGTTCCATGCGGCCCAGAAAGAAGCCACGTGGCCTTCAACAAGCTCTTTCCTTCATATTTTGGCTGCATTTAATGCCCTGACGGCTGACAGCCCTGACAAATGACAGCTCTGACGTAAAGGCACAATAATGACTGATATAAAGGCGTGTTCCTAGGGAAGAGGAGAAAATTTCTTCTCACAGCTGGCAGAATCTACCAAATCCCGAGGCATGCGGCTGCTGCATTTATACGACCGACCACTCCATGCGGCCGCCCACTTCATGCGGCCGCCCATCTTCATGCGGCTATACCCTTTATGCGACCGCCCATCCTCATGCGGCTACTCATCTCCATGCGGATGTTCACCCCCATGTGGCTGCCCATCTTCATGCAGCTGTTCACCCCCATGCGACTGCCCATCTCCATGCGGCCATTCATCCTCATACGGCCCACTCATATGCGGCTCTGCCAAGATGACCCAATGGAGGACACATGGTGCTTGTCACGATGATTGAGACACGTGGCAGTCTTATCTTCCTGGAGTTATGGGTGCTAACAAATCCTAACAAAATCAGATTTATTACAATCACCATATTGTCCAGATCAAGTCAAAATTGGACACGTGGCAGACCATTACAAGTCACGAATATTCATGGCAATCAACATTTATTGCCTACGGAGATTTGATGCAATCTACATTAATTACCAAGATTTGCTACAATCAGAATGAAGGGCCCAGATTAATTGGTCCTTAAACCGCCGACATATCAAGAAGGCAATCATTGCAAACCCTAATGATTGTATCCCACTCCTATAAATAGCAAGGTGCCATTCCCTTGCGAAGAGGACTTTTTTTTGGGGAGAAAAGTACCAGAGCACTTGGAGAGACAAAGGCAAGCACAGAGAGAACAAGGAGAGCATTTCTTCTTACCGCCAAGCAGATCTTCCCCGGAGCCAAGGCTGCATCCGATCGTCCAAGAAGTAAGGCATAGCTGCCGTCGCTTTCCCGAGCCTCTACCGTCACCCCCCAGAATCTAAAATAAATAATTGTACTTAGATTGCTGTACCTAGGTTTTCGTCCCTAGGCTTTCTTTGTACAAGCGAGTTTGTAGTGAAGTAAAAGTCCAGTCCTCCGATAATTGTTCTGTTCTTTTATATTTCATGGCAAACAGTGCCAGCGTAAAATTCACAAGTGAAAGACTTTGCGTAAAACAAAGAACTTTTGCACTTTAAATTTTTTATCAACTTTAATTTTTGTGCATAAGCGTAAATTTTTTATCCACCAGCTGGTATGGTAGGCTCAAATTACTTAGAGAATTTGTCCCATGTGGAGTTCCCTCAGTTAAATCCAGAATACCCTGAAGGGAGACAACAACGAATAGCTGCTCAGGGGGACAGAATGTTATTGTCCATGATAAATGGAGAATTGTTGGTATCGCTAGATGACCAACAATTTTTGAAGCCAGCTTTCTTGTTCGGGGATGCAATAGACTTCCAATCACAAACACACCCCAAGAAGGAGGCTTGGGTGTTTAAATTTGGAGAGAGGGCAATGTATCTCCCCGACATGGACAGAGATTATCCTTTATCCGCATTCGTCCATGCCACCCATCCCCGACAGATGCTATGGAACCGGACTCCCAGCAGTCATGGTAGACCAGACAGAATCATTTTCAAGAGGGATAGCGCCAATGAAATGGGCTACCACAGCAGCACTCCTATTGGTGGTGTCGTCCCTTTTTCGGTCTATTGCCTGGGTTCATACCGAGCGAAGATTCAGCTCTGATCCAACCAGTGCAGAACCTAATGTTCATTAACAAGTTCATAAGGGCTGCAGTATTATATCCTCAGGCCAACCCTAGGCTACCAGGGTGGTTGACTCCATATAACCAGAACTGGATTCAGCTTAGTGCCTGGATCATGAAGAACTTTAAGATGGACTTGGAAGCCATCGACCTTTATGAAGCGGTAGCCTCTACGAGCCAGGGTATACCGATGAACAGTAACCTGTTCTTGGCTTTGATGGAGTTGTATATGAGTTCAACAAGAACTTTTGAAACCCCACTAGGTGAGATGGGTCTTGCCCTGTACGAGATGCAATTCATCTCTAATACCGATGGGTGAAGCTCCCTATGAAAAGTATGTTCCCTCCAACCGGGAACTAGCAGAAATCAGAGAGAAGAATCCTCAATTAGTTGAGGTCTATCAAGAACTGATGTGCCATTACTTAATTTGTACCACTATGTATGATAGTGGGTCGCACTTGGCATATACTAATAAATGGACAACCTATTTATTCTACCATGAGAATAGGATATCCAAGAATGAGTGGGGGATTTCAAGAAAATAAGGCTCCAACCATTAACCCTTGTTCAATAATCCCTTCAGATTTGATCTACAGTTTGATGGTCTCACACAAGTCTCCGGACCAGCATCTGTCCACTAAGACTGAAGACATCCCTACGGGGACTGAAACCTTAAGCTACCTGAGGCATGGCAGTCAGAAGATCTCCAAGGAAGCTTTGCTGGTAGGCTTTCTGTCTCTGTAGCTACAGAGATGGATCGTGCTAGGGATTAGCATAATTGACAAAATTCATCGAAACGTATTGTGCCGGCAGTACGTTTTGTGTTCAAGGTCAGAATCAACCTGCTATCGGCAATGGTGTGTCGAATAAACGCATGTTTGCAGACCTTTGGTGAGGAACTAATCAACAATTCTCCTCACCGAAAAGAATTCCCAAGGGTGGAGATGTCCTATACTTTTCTGATGGGCTGGCTATTGCATCATAACTGTAGTTTGTTGTCGCCGGGCCCTGGAGATAATGCGGAGGTCTTCCTCCAGAAATTCAATAAAGCCACATGGACTGCAACTACAGTGGCAGATACCCGAGCAGTGCTGAATTATTCTCATGGATGGAATTTCTTCTGCACAAGGCCACAAGTTCCAGTCGACTACCTCGGAGTACAATTTGAAGATAGAGGTGAAGGGAGGACTTCATTACCTGTGCCAGTTTTCAAATGGCTAATGTGCATCAGACCCTCACATATGATGTACGGGAATGAAGATGACTGTGCGTTCGAATCGTATCTACCAAGTCGGTTCGCTCGCCATGGATATGACCAACTTCATGTTGGTAATCCCACCACCAACTTCTACCATTATGGGAAGCTAATTGATGATGCAAGAGCCTGGAGATACTTTAGTACTGCTTGTACCGGTGTTAAATTCAGAGTATCCACTATTACAAGTACAACCGAGCTACGAATACTTTATATGTATGCTCGCTTTTATGCATCCATTCGCTCTTTCCCCATGGCTATAATATGAAGGGGAGTCTTCGATGGCCCAAGGAAGGAAACGTCGAAGAACCAGTCAGGGTACTTCCAGACATACCCGATGATGCTGCTGTTCTAGACGAGTATCTGGAAGTAATCCCTGCAAGAGCTGGAGAAATAGCTGCAGGATCAATTGTTATCAGCAAGACCCGAAAATGAAAATCAGGTACAGCTGTCGCTGTCCCAGAGAAGACTCTCCCAAAGAAGAAGAAGAAGGTTACTGTCAAAGGGCCTTCTAGGCAGAGAGCCGCTACCCCAAAGAGCGACATCTTTAGCTCATCCTGGAGAAGGATCTTCGACATCCCAACCAGCAACATCAACAGAAGCTACGGGAATCCTATCTTCCGGACGCCTCAGCTCATTACTTCATCTGACTTTGCCACAAAAGGCGAAAGCTACTGAGGATACCGTCCCTACCCTTACTGTTGATTCAGCGCTTATCCCATCAGATGAACCGGCTCTTGACTTCGATGATGATGACTGGGATGGAGATTATGACAAACTTTTGACACGTCTTGCACCTACTCCAGGTAAATATAAATCACACAAAATCTATACAAGATTATGTATTAAGATTTTGTATATTAACTTATTTTGCTTAATTTGTAGATGTCATCACTGCAACAAAGCCTGTGGCTCCTCCTTCTCCTCCTCAAGAAACTATTTATGAGGAAAATACGGAGTCTGAGGAAGAGGATTCTTCTTCATAAGAAGACTCTGCTCAAGAAGAATATCCTCCATCTGTGGAGGTACAACAAGAGCTTCCCGTGGAGGCCCAGCCAGAATTGCCTTCTCTTGCTAAGAAAGGAGAAAAAGAGCAAACTGCAGAAGAACCAACTACAGATGAAGAAGCAGCCGCTGAAGAAGAAACAAACTTCAATAAAGAAACAGTTGCAGGAGAAACAACTACAACGGAAGTATTCGCAGAGTTGAAGAGCCGGTAGCCAACAAAGGTGATGAAGATAAGTCGACCCATCAACTGAAGCTGGAGACGTTGTAATAACATCCTCAGTTATTGCTACTGATCCGGTACAAGTTCCTGAGAAGATAGTATCTAAACCGGAGTCAGTTACTATGATCACCATT
The DNA here is from genome assembly GCA_029216955.1 of Iris pallida. Taxonomy (NCBI): domain Eukaryota; kingdom Viridiplantae; phylum Streptophyta; class Magnoliopsida; order Asparagales; family Iridaceae; genus Iris; species Iris pallida. Next base: position 32,695 of record JANAVB010035675.1, on the reverse strand, counting down.
CCTCCCACAATAATTACCGCCACTAAAACTCAAGCAGTTTCGACTCCAGAAGCGGCTGGAGAAACAATCCAAAAAGTGCTGAAGATATTATCCCTGAAGCTCCTGGGGATCAGTTAGCCATTGTAGCAGCGATAATATTGACTCCATCTCAGTCTGCTACCAAAGCAACAACATCTGCTCCTAGTCTTCAGAAAATGGATCTGGTAGACATTGCCGCCACGCCAAGCTCAAATGCAAAAATGAATCTCTTAGTTGAGATTCATATTGAAACTTTCTACAAAACGTTGGCGACTCTGATCAAGATGGTCCTGAAGAAGGGCCTTAACTATGAAAGTCTGAAAGCTGCGATTGCTCTTACAATCAAAAATGTCGCCATGTTCAATGATACAGCGAGAGCAGCTGCGCTGGAGAAGGTCATTGAGGAACTTGAACAGCCCATTAGAGAATATGTAAGGCTGTCAAGTGAAACTATTGAAAGTCTCATCCAAAGCGAGTATGACGTTTTATCAGCTGAATACACCGCTCGGGAGACTACTTTCAATGAATCTCTCTAAGAGTATAGCATCAAGGTCGCCAAAGAAAAAGCTTTTTTGGCTGAAGCTAAGCCCCAGCTGGATATCCAGAGAGAAGCATATGAAACTTCAAATATGAGAATTCATCAACAGAATGAAAGAATTCGAGAAGTTGAGGCAGAATTGGCTCACTTGAAGGCGGAAAGGGAGCAGTTGATCATAGCTCGAGACCAGCATCTAACACAGAGCTCAATTTTAGAGGAGCAAGTCTTCGGAGCTGAAGCTACCATCAAAACCCTTGACGAAGCCAAGGATAAGATGATAGTCACTTTTGATGGACTTTCTCATCTCTGTACTCCCGAAGCTCGACGCTCCATAGCTACTAAAACTGTACTGAGCTCTCGTAAAAAGCATTTGGTGGAGCTACAAAAATTGCTTGAAGATGTCTCTGCTCCGCCTTAGGTAAATAAAGAATTTTTGTAATCTTCTATCTTTTTCATTCGGTAATGTTTACAAGAAATGAATAAAATATTTGTTTTGTGACCCTATCATTTATTTTAAAATTAAACAATAGGTGTGAGATAGAAAACACTTATCAAAGGTGCCTTCCCTCTTTTTTACCCCCAACAAAAGTACATAATAATTGAGTCAATTCCATTTTTTAGCAAATTGAAGCTTGAATAGGGAATGTGGAGATTTTTTATGCTGGTATGGATTGAAGATTGTACAATCTTAGGCTTGTTATAAGGCTAATCGAGCTGCTCAGTCTGGACTTGATTTTGGCAATGAAATAAGAAAATGCTTCTCTGGTTGATCTACCAAAGTGAAGTGGAAGCCCTCCCTTTCTTTTCAAAAAATTTGATACGGGCGTTCGCTCGATTGTAGTAGGGATAGGATAACTGTTGTTGATCTCTTCCACACCCATACCGATGATCACTCCAGACCTCGCTTGCCGCATATTGAGAGGGCTTCTTTCTTTGATGACGAGGAAGTGACATATCGGATCTTGCCAGGCCAGGAGTTGAAGAAGGCGCGACTTTGAGAGAAGGGTCTATGGACATGACAAATCTTCTAAACTCAATACATTATATCTATCCAGAGGTAATGCGGACATGATAGATAATGAATCTCGTTTTCTGTTTAGAGTATATGATACTATCAGAGGTAATATGAACGTGACAAATCGTAACAACTCAAAGAAAAATAGATTAATATTTATTCAAAGACCATATGGACATGATAGATAGGAAAAGAAGTAGACTTAATATTTATTCAAAGGTCATAATAACATGATAAATAATAAATCCCCCTTTTTTAATCATCTGGTAAGACAGAAGATCAAAATTCTCTTTTAGGAGGCAAATAATTAGCTTAACCAAACAATGGTAGCTGGAGAATAAAGAAAAAATTCAAACATAATATTTCTTCAAGAATTTGCCATTAATTGGCATCATGAGCAAATCTCCATTAGGTTTAGACAACCTAAGGCACCATTAGAGAAGACTGTATCGACTACATAAGGACCTTCCCATTTCGCTTGAAATTTCCCTTTGCTCTTATGAGTCATCACCATCGGTCTTCGAACAGCTAGAACTAGCTCACCAACCTTGAATATCCTCTTTTTAACTTTACGATTGAAAGCTCGAGATATGCGGGCCTGATATAGTTTAATGTGCTGTTGCGCTTGAAGACGCTTCTCGTCCAATCCTTCAAGTTCTTGGAGTCGTAAGCGATCATTATTATCTATAGTTAGCTCATTAGCAATGGCTATTCTAAGAGATGGAATCTAGATTTCTAGTAGAAGAACAGCCTCACATCCGTAAACCAGTAAGAATGGTGTAAAACTAGTAGGAGCTCGGACTATCGTTCGATAAGCCCATAAATATTCCCCAAGTTTCTTATTCCAATCACGTTTATTAGAAGAGACGATATTTTTAAGAAGTTTAATAATTGTCTTGTTGAAAGCTTCGGCCAAACTATTAGCAGCTGGATTATAGGCCGTAGAGGCCAGATTTTGGATCTGATTCTTGTCACAGAATCAATAAAATGCCTGACTGGCAAATTGGGGTCCATTATCATGAATTATCCTTTGGAGAATTTTGAAATGATAAATAACATGGTGTTTATTGAAGCTAACCACATTAGATATTTTCATTTCAACAAGGGGAATCGCTTCCGCCCATTTAGAAAAGTAATCGGTTATAGCCAGTATAAACCGATGTCCCTCGATAGAAGGAGGGTTAATTGGAACAATAATATCCACGCCCCAAGCTTCGATGGGCCAAGAAGCTGCTGTAGGATGTAAGAATTCAGATGGTTGGTGAATAAAATCAGCATGAATCTGACATGCTTTACACCGTCTGGCATAATCCACAGCATCTGCTATCATGGAAGGCCAATAATATCCCATCCTTCGAATACGGTCCTATAATTTCGGACCCGGTTGATGAGCACCGCAGACACCATCATGAGCTTCACGGAGTGTTTGCTTAGCTTCACTCTTAGAGAGACAACGCAGCAAAAGTCTGTCATAAGAATGTCGGTATAACATATGCAAAGAAGAATCGTAGTAGAATCGAAATGATCATCTCTTGATTGATGCAGCTTCTTTTGGATCTTCAGGTAAAATCCCATGAACCGCATAATTAATGAATGGACTTCTCCAATCCCTTTGCGGAGAACTTGATTCTGTAATATAACTCTATTCGATATGCAAATTATTCTTGACACAGAATAAGTCTCGATCCAACAAAGTAATGGTATTTTGTCTTCTAATTGGAACAGCTAAGTCTGCAGCTAAACTAGCAAGAGCGTTAGCTTCCAAATTGTGAGAACGTGGTATGAATTCGATGAAGAATCCCTTGAATGAAAGGACTAATTCAATTACCACTTGATGATAAGAAATGAGGTCAGGATTTCTGACTTCATATGTCCCTCTGACCTGATTAACAATCAGTTGACAATCTCCATAAGCTTCCAGGAATTCAATGTCCAATTGTTTTGCTACTTGGAGACCAATTAGCAGAGCATTATATTCTGCCACATTGTTGGAGCATGGTTCATTAAGAGAATAAGCACGATATATGACCATTTTATCAGGAGAGACCAATACGATGCCTACTCCGGAGACAATATTGCCTATAGGTCCAACCTGCGATGCTCTATCAAAATATAGTTGCCAAATATCATTTCTTAAAGTCATATTGCAATCCATGACTTCATCTGGAATGTTCTCATATAACTTAGATGTTTCAGGTATAGGGTGAGATGCTAAGAAATCAGCTAATGCATGACCCTTTACTGATTTTTGAGGTACATAGACCATATCATAAAAAGTAAGCAACATCGCCCAGGTGGCTAATCTGGAGTTAAGAATGCTTGGCTTTCTCATCAATATCCGAATAGGATTTATTCTGGAGATGACATGAATAGTCTGTCCGGACACATAATGTCGTATCTTTTGAACGACAAAAACCAAGGCCAGACATTATCTCTCAACAGAAGTATACCTGTGTTCAGCTCCAACCATCATTCTGCTAAGATAATAAATTGCCTGTTCATAGCTCTTATCACTTTTCTGTGCAAGAAGAGCACCAAGCGAATGATCTAAGGCTCGAACATAGAGCAAAAATGGTCTTCCTACCACTGGAGGTACCAGGACAGGTGGATTTGTAAGGTATTGTTTGATGTCATTGAAGGCTTTCTGACATGCTTTATCCCAAACAAATGATACACCTTTCTTTAATAGAAGAGAGAAAGGTTGACATCTCTCAGAAAGATTGGATATAAATCTCCTGATATAAGCAATGCGACCTTGGAAGCCATGGAGTTCTTTTAGATTGCGTGGAGGACGCATTTCAAGAATTGTTTTGATTTTATCAGGATCAACATGGATACCTTGAGAAGTGATGACAAATCCACTAGACACCCCTAAGAAAGACTTAGTAGGATTCATCTTCAGTTGATGTTGATGCATCAACTCAAATATTGTCTTCAAGTCTTGAATATGATCATCTTTTAATTGATTTTCGACATCAATATCTTCTACATAACAGTCAATTATTTTCTGTAGATGTTCTTGAAAGATATTGCTCATGGCCCGTTGATACGTAGCACCGGCATTTTTTAGACCAAATGGCATAACCGTATAGCAGTGAACTCCAAGGGTTGTACGGAAAGCGGTATGCTTTTCATCTCCTGGATGCATCTTAATTTGATTGTATCCTGAAAATCTATCCATGAAAGATATGCGTTCAAAACCACATATATTGTCTATCATAACATCAGTAATCGAAAGTGGAAATTTGTCTTTCGGACAAGCTGTATTAAGATCTCGAAAGTCTATGCAAACTCGAACTTTTCCATTCTTCTTCATAACAGGAACAATGTTGGCAACCCAGTCGGGGTGTTGTTCTTCACGAATAAAGCCACATGTGATGAGCTTTTTGACTTCTGCTTCAATTGTATCCATCATATCTGGTTGAAAAAGCCGCTGTTATTGTTTTACAAGCTCGGCATTAGAAAGAATATTGAGTTTATGAGTAGCTACTTTAGGATCTAGACCCGACATATCCTCATAACTCCATACAAAGATATCAATATATTCTTTAATCAGTTGTACCAACTCTTCCTTTTCATCTTCAAAAAGGTTCTTACTGATGAATATTGGCTTAGAAATAGTTCCGTCTCCAACGTCAATCTGGACAATTTCATCTTTTGTAGGTGGCTGTCGCTGTTCAAAACGAAGCTCCCATTGAGTGTCCATTTGTTGTACCCAAGGGTCATTTTCAAATGGCTCAGATTCACCATCAGTTTGAACCATGTTGACTGAAAAGACGCACTCAGATTCATCATAATAGTTTTCTCCAGAATATGAGGATTGTAAAAAACTGGAAGAACATTCTTCTTCCATATCGTCTTTGTACATGTAGGATGTATCAAATTCGATGAATTGGATTTCTTCAAAATCTGAGGATTGTGAAGAACTGGAAAAAAATTATTCTTGTATATCTTTATCAAACATGTGGGATGGATCGTATCCTAACCCATGACGAGTTTTCTGGTAAAATAGATCACCACATAATGGTAACCGTCTACCTTTGCCTTGATTGAGACCTTGCATAGTCTTCAAATTATATCTCATATTCTGGATAATCTTAAGAAATTGTTGACTATATTTTTTAATCCGGATTCTTCCTTTATCTTTCTCTCTGAGATCATCTGTCTGAGTAACAGGAATATTTCTAGCCATGCCAAACACAATTTGGTGCTTGTTTTTCTTAATAGACGAAATCACAAAATAAGATTCTTCGTGACGTCTATAAGTTACACAAGCTTGTGATGATGAGGCTACAGGAAGCAGATATGGAGAAGATGTTAAGAACCTTTGAGCATAGGGTCCTACATCGTCATGAGGAGGAAAAGAATTTTTCTTATGATTAATATATAAGGTTTCCTCTGTATTTATGTCATTTTTATGTTGATGACTTTGATTATCAGCAGATAAAGTCATTCTTTCAATAAATTTGACATCCATTTACTCCAAAAGAAAATCTTCATTAATATTAGAAAGTACAGAATGATCAATATTTACATCATTTAACGGACCGTCATCCGTCTTCTGCGTAGACTTGCCAAGGTTGATAATCAGTGGTTCTGGATTATTCGTACAAGAAGTACGTCCCTTGACTTTGATTATGAGAGGTTGAACTTGGCTCTTGACTGGAATACTCACTGATTCCTCAGATGAAGCTCGAGTTCTTCCTTTAACCTTGATCACCAAAGGTTGGTCATTGACAAGTTGGGGTTGGATTCGTCCTTTGACTTTAACCTTCAAAGGTTGATCTTCTGGAGGATCTCCATTGACAGACTGATCTTCTGCAGGTGATCGATCTTCGACCATATCCGATATCTCCTTCACATGCTCCTATTTGTAGAGTATTGAATCGGAGAAATAGGCTTCAACACCCTTAAAAGGATTGATATCTGTGAATACAGTCTTCACAATCCCTTGAGAATCCACGTACTTGAAGCATTGGTGGAGAGTTGAAGGCATAATGTTATGCTCATGTATCCACGGTCTTCCAAGGAGGATGTTGTAAGATACATCTGAGTTGATAACATAAAAAGTTGCCATAGTTCGAAGATCACCAATTTAAATTTTCAGACGAATCTTCCCCAGTAGTTTACTCTTCCCAGAGTTGAAATAAACTATTGTTGTACTAGTGTAAGTCAAATCACTAGTAGGAATCCTCAAGGGTTGTAGCATACTCTGAAGAATAATGCTAATAGAAGACCCAGGATCAATGTAAATCCTGTCAATTTCAGTAGATTCAATATACCCTGTGTAGCACAGAGGCCTATCGTGCTTATTATGCTTCAACAACATATTTTCTTCTGTGAAGGTAATGTTGGAAATTGCTTCCATCACACTATGACATTGTGGACATGATAATAGTATATTGTCAGGACTCTTGAGTTGAGCTAAGCATGAGTCTGCTTGTAGCAAAGCTTCACTCAGAGTTTCTCGGCTTTCTTTAGAAAGACGAAGCAGTTCAAAGATAGAAAGTCTAGCCGGGGTATTAGCTAATTGGGCTAGAATATCGAACTTGTAGGGTTTTATCACCACCCATTGATTTGAAACAGACTTCAATGGAACGTCAAAGCGTACTGCTTTCTGTTTCCCTTTCTCAACCACAGATGGTTTAGAAGGTCTTGCCTCAGTAGGAACAGGAGACGGTTGAGCTGGTAGTGTTTCAGCAACGTCCTCCGCTTCTTTAGAAGTTTCCTCATAATCTTTGTGGTACTCTTTCCCAGATCTCGTACCAGCAAAGGTTTCTTCTTCAGACTCAGGAGAATGAAGTACCATATTATAGGTTTTGTTCTTCTTTCCCTTAGTCTTCTTCTTGCTAGGATTTTTATGAAGAACCTCAAAACCCAATTCAACAGTGGATTTTTGACTTTAAATTTGTAAAGGAAGTCACATTCCTTTATCATAGTTCAAGCCTTCCTTTTTTTGAAAGTCATAGCCCATCTTTTTTATGAGATGGACTGATTGTTGCCTGTACATGTGAGTGGGTAGCGGACTTTCAATAGATGGTTCAACAGAGGAATGAGGAATAGAGACCTCTGTAGCTACAGGAGAAGGAGGAATAGAAAACTCTGTAGCCACAGGAAAATGAGGAATAGAAACCTCTGTAGCCACAGGAGAAGGAGGAATACTCATGATAGGAGGAAAAATCCCCACAGGAGCTTTCTCATAAGCAGCAAAGACTTGTTGTGCCCTGTATAAGGGGACACTACTCATTGCTAACCATTGCTGATGAGTAAGTTTGAGTTTGGTAGGAGGAGCCAAACCTGGAGGGCATATATTAAAACCCCTCAATCTATCCTCCAAAGGAATGCCATCCCAAAGATAATCCAAATCATCATGATCTCGAGTAACAATATGAAAAATCATATTGTAGGATTTAACTTTCCTACTTTTCTTGGATTTTGAAGTTTTACCTTCATTCTCCATTTCAGGTACTAAGTCAGGATGTACCTACATGATTTTACCATTTTTTAATGTGAGAGACAATAATCTTTCACTTTGCTCTCTAGCAGGTGGGAGATTCACAATTTTTATTGTCGCCTTAGGAATTGGGACAATCCTATCTGGAACTTGCTGTGAAGGAAAATCTCCAAATTGAAGAGAAATCATATTAGTTGTAACTGTATGCTCATCATTGGTTAAAGCGATGGCATTAGCATTTATCAACTCTTGGATTTTCTTCTTTAAGACATAGCAAGCCTTGGTAGGATGATTTATGTATCTATGATAGATACAATATTTGGGATTGTCAGTCAGATTTACCTCATTAGGCCTTTACGGCTCTGGAATATGGAGTTTGCCACTCTTTACAAGACATTGGAATATCCCTGGGATACAACTGTCGTCAAAAGAGTACTCTTCTTTTGGTTTAGAAGACTCCGGATTATTTGGCATCATTTTGGGTTTTGAAAGATTAACCACTAGGGTTTCCTTCCCCTTCCCATTGCGATTGCCGAAATTATTACCAGAAGAGCCTTTCTTTCCTTTGTCTTCTGAACCAAAGATCATCCCGTATTCACGAGCCAACCTACCATTGGTCTCGGCTGAAACTGCTGCTATAATGAACGAGGCCAATCTGTAAATTGAGAGCCCGTAAAGACAGCAAAAGTTGGTCGCAGATTCATTTTGCATGTATCAATCAATGCTGAATCGGGCATACCAGGAGGCATTTTCAAAGTTGCCTGTTGGAAACGTTCGATGAACGTCTTCCTTCTCCTTTTGTTTGATTTCTATTAAGGAGGACATATTCTTGTCCATTCCTCCTTCATAGAAACGGGAAAAAAATATTGCTTAAACTCGTCAAAAGATGATATGCAATTATTGGGTAGACTACGATACCAGTCATATGCTGAACCCGTCAAATACCCGATGAAAACTCGAATAAGAAGAGCATCATTCTTTTGCAGATGCACAATCATAATATCAAAATAATTGATATATTGACTGGAAGAAGCCTTTCCATCAAATAACACCATCGATTGTGGCTTGAATTTTGGAGGAAAGGGTACATCATTCCAATGAGGAGGATAGGGTTGCTTAATCCCTAACCTCTGGAGCTGATCCTTGTGCTTCAGAACTTCAAACTGTGATTTTAGTTCACACACTGCTTGAATAGCTTCACTAGTTTGAGGAAGCACATTCGATTGAATAGTTGTTGGATGTACCGTAACCCCCACCAGAGGTGGTACATCTTCTGGAACGAGAGGATCTGGAGATGCAGAATTTTGATTGACAGTAGGCTCTTGACTAAGATTATTCAAAGGTACATCAACCCCTTGACTATCTTGAGTTTGTGCTGCTACCTGCACCGGAGTTACCACTGCCGGCTGAACAGTTTGCTGAGTCATTATTATTTGATGCATGCTTTGCATCATAGCAAATATTTCCTTCCGTGATTGCTCAACTGCAGAGAGACGTTGTTCTGTGTTAGCAGTTGACGTCTTCGGTTCATCTCCGATAGCATAGGATTCAACCTCCCTTGAACATACAGAGGGATTAGTATAGAGGTATGAATCAATACTATCAGTTTCTGACTCAAAAGACTGGGTACCCCCAGCTTCTGAATCTGAAGATTGCAACTGTCTTTGACTTCTTGACCGGGTATGCTGATATACCCCTTCCAAGGTATCAAGAAGTCGGTTGAACTGTTGTTGACCAGGAGTCTAGGACGAGTTGCGTCTTGGACGTCGACCTCTATTGGTATAAGATGCCATATTGACTGATGCATATGACAACTCATGTTCTTGATCATCAGCTTGTTACTGAGGCACATTGTAGCTTAGTCGGTCAAAAACTGATCGTTTAGAAGCCGAACAACAAAATTTGATTATAATCTGGTGACACTTACAAGGGTAATTTTTTTGGGGAGTGTCACATGAGATTTTTTTGTTTTTACGCTTTTGTACAAGTAACTCGCGTAAATCAGAAGGAGTAGAAGGAGTCGTCTTCTTTATTATATTTGGGACAGAGAAATGTTTAGTCCTTTGCGTATAAAGAAGATTACTGGCTGCATTAGCAGAACCAAACTGGGCATTTTTACGTGTCCGGAGTTGCGTGCGTAAATCCTGATATTTTTGTGCACAAAGGACTCCATCAGCATTACGCATAATCTGCAGGTTTGGTACCTTGCGTAAAGCAGTGTAAGAAGGTTATTGGTGGAAAACTGAAGTTTTGCCAATAATAGAATTTTTGTTTTTATGCTGCATGCGTGCAGGAAAATTTACTTTAGATGCAAAGGCATCATGGTGAATTTTATCTACTCTGTCATCGACAGAAGATTTATCTTTACGCGTAGAGCACAAAATACGAGTATCTACCACGTCACAGACGGAAGAGTTTCCTTTATGCGTAGAGCGTAAAACTTGGGTGTCTACCACGTCACAGACGGGAGACTAATTTTTACGCACAGAGCATAAAGCTTAATTTTTACGCACAGAGCATGAAACTTGGGAGTCTACCACATCACAGATGGGAGACGGATTTTTACGCCCGGGGAGCATCACTGAAGTAGAGACTGCCTCATCACAGACGGAAGCCTCCACAACAGGAGTGGGAAAGATTCCTTTGCCTTCAGAGATAGCAGGGAGATCCGAGGATGCTTTGGACTTAGGAATCCATACTTTTCGCGCCTTCCGTGATTTTTGAACATTGGAGCAGCGAGTACTACCCCCAGTTCAAAGCATTTCTTCGTAAGCAGTCTGGTCAAAGTGAACAACCAAAGTCTTCTTTGGCGATCCAACCGACACATCATCATATTGTGCAATTGTCTTCTCGTCAGAGGAGAAGGTTGTCCCCAGCAGAGTCGCCATTTTGTTTCACTTAACAAAATGCCTAAAATTGGCTTTTAAAAGAAAACTAGAAAAAGTACAAAAGTATAAAAGTATAAATTATTCTGGGAAGTATTGCGATGGAAGTCTGATCTAAGAGCGATCACTTTGTTCCTTGGACCATACGATGATGATGAAGAGAACTGCTTGAAGAAGACGAACAATTGGAAGAACTAAGTCACCTGAAAGGTATCGAGCAAAGGCACTGATGGCACAGTCGAATGCTTTCCTGCTTTGCTTCACCCTGTTCTTGAGAAAAGTTGAAGAAATGCTTCTGGGAATATCACTCTGAAAGTATGAGTTTTCTCAGAATCTCCTCTCATGTATCTCTCTGGATCTCTCGATCCTGTCTATGTTGAAAATAAGTCTATTTATAGACTAGACCCTCTGTGCGTAAAAAGTAACAAAATTGGGTCTCTACTCAAGCAACTGTCACCCACGATTGAAAATCAACTCTATGTGTGATGACACGTATCCCATAACTTCAGCAATATGGGAAGAGCACATACACACGTTCCTCGATAAGTGTGGCATGAAAGCCACGTAAGCGGACCACGTTCTCATGTAGCCAAAAAAGATCGGGCGTAAAAATGACCCAAAATATACTTTCTGCGTAAAGTAGCAGACTAGGCGTAAAATAGCCCAAAATAGACTTCTCGCGTAAAGTGGCTGAAAAGTAGCCTTGAGCGTAAAAGTAGCTCAAATAAACATTACGCGCACAACAGCATTGAGCGTAAAAAGCTTGAATAGCTTTCGTGCGTAAAAGAAGCAATCTTTTGAGCGTAAAGTAGCCCATCTGCATACTAAACGACAAGTATTGGGTTTGGTGTAAATCAAATCTTCTCGACTTCTGTGCTGTCCGCTGTCAGAAAATCATTATGTCAGAACAGTATCACGTGCATTAAATACGATGATTTGACAGCCTGTCCCTCACGTAAAAGCTTTGAGGATGGCTCTCGCGTAGAGTTTTATTCTGTTTGATTTCTGCATAATGTCTGAGTTTGACTCTGTTTGACTTGCATAAAGCTCTTAACTTCTTTGACTTAGTCCATGAAGTACTTTTTACGCTCTTACAGCCTGCATATAGGAATAGGAATAAGTATCTCATTCAGAACTACTACCTCCCTTGACTCCCAAACTTTTTGAAATTCCTTTGATTATTTGATTTACCTCATATATAACCTTCCTAATATCCTCCTATTTCTTCTTTGTGCTAACAATATGCATTTGAGAAGCAGACGTAATGCCTTGGCCCTCACGTCTAGTGAAGCGGCTACCACGGAGGGACAGAATCCTCCGATGACTCTGGTAACACCATATCAATCAAGTCAGTCACAACCTACAGCAACCCCGTCGACGGTGCATCAGGAGACATAAGCACCCCAGTCAGCCAGGCTAGGCAGACCACGGCTGTGCCACCAGGAGGGAATGTACCACCACCACCACCATTCCCTCAGTAGTTTCTGCCATAGTCGGGACCTCAGATGCCTCCGCCACCGAATGAAGAGAGCCCTACTTCTCAGTTCATGTATGCCATGATGCAGTATCAGTGGCAGCAGACTGAGCTGATGAGACAGACTATGATGACAGCATTGGCTAGGCCTCCACCTCCGGCACCGGTACCAACACCAGCACCAGCTCTGCATCCTTATGAAGGCTCTATCAAGAACTTTACAGACATGAACCCCAAGCCCTTCAGAAGAATGGAGAAGCCACTAGAGGTGACACAATGGTTTATTAGAACAGAGAAGATACTGAAGGCATCCCAGTTTCCAGCTCGAGATTGGATGACAGCAGTAGACCCACTATTGGAGGATAATGCCCACCACTGGTGGAAGGTGGAAGAAAGATGACTAGGCACTGGGATCACTTGGAAGGAGTTCTATGATCTATTCTATGAGAGATTCTTCTCCATTCATGTTCGAGACGGTCTCTACGACCAGTTCCTTCATCTGAAGCAAAGAAATATGACAGTTGATATGTATGACTCAGAATTTAAATCGCCTGAGTAGATTTGGTGCGGGACTGATTCCAAAAGAGCTAGAGAAGGCGAGGAGATTCCATCAGGGGCTTGCACCAGAGCTCAAGTCTTATACGACTACGCAGTCTCGAATCTCCTATTCAGCTGTCTTGGAAGAAGCTCGCGCTCAGAAGACTCTTCGCAAGGAGCAGCAGCAGACATCTAGATGACGTATACCAGCAGTTACACCAGCCCGAGCCACTGAGGGAGGACCTATTAGGAGGCCCACAGGACAGCACCAGCAGAGGCCCTCACCTTATCAGAAGCCCGTTTGCTATTACTGCGGAAAGCAAGGACATCTCTAGAATGACTGCAGGACTCGCCTTGGATTGTGCTTGAGATATGGATCCAACCAGTACATGGTCAAGGACTGTCCGGAGCAATAGGCGATAGTACATGCATGTCAGAACCTGAGGCCTATAGCCCTATCACTTCCAGTACTACGGCCTATAGTAGGAGCACCTCGCCTAGCATTGCCTCCCCAAGGCATATAGAACAACAAGACCAGAGCTCAGTAACCAGGATATAATTATGGGCAGACATTCTCACTTGCTATTGAGGATATAGATATAGAGGGAGAGGTCATAGCAGGTATGGTTTTAGTTGCTTTATTTCCTGCCATTATATTGTTTGATACTGGAGCCACTCATTCATTCATAGCCACTAGTTTTGCCACTAGACACAGCATTCCCATCACACCCTTATCTAAAAATATTAGAATCCTCAATGGAGGAGGAGTTGTACCTGTTAGTGGTGTTTGTAGACTTTGTCTTGTAGTGATATGTGGTATTGAGATGAAAGTACGACTTCTTGTATTTCCTATGCCTACAATCGACGTGGATCATGAAAGTTCCATGTGTATAAATATTTTGGTTCTCAGAATGGACTGGTTGAGCCAGCATTTCGCTCTCATAGACTGTCATAGGGACAATATCGTCTTTAGACCACCGAATACGACGGAGTTCGAGTTCACCAAAGAAGAAGAAGAGAGTCTGATGCACCCACATTGGGGACTCATATGATGATGAAGGACAATCCTCAGCACCCCGTTATCACTGAGTTCGAGGATGTTTTTCCCGAGGATTTTCTAGGTCTGCCACCTGACCGAGACATTGAGTTTTCTATTGAGCTTATTCTAGGAGCCGAGCCTATTTCATCCCGAGTTTATCGTCTAGCACCCAAGGAGTTAGTAGAGATGAAGACACAGATTGACAACTTATTGGGAAAAGGCTTTATTCGTGCCAGTGCGTCACCATAGGGAGCACCCGTACTTTTTGTTCCAAAGAAAGACGGGACAGTGCACATGTGTATCGACTACAGAGCCTTGAATGTGGTGACGGAGAAGAACAAGTACCCTGCCGCATATAGACGATCTATTCGATCAACTGAGTGGCACAAAAGTATTCTCCAAGATCGACTTACGATCGGGCTATCACCAACTGAAGGTTCAGAAAGAAGATATTTCAAAGACGACATTTCAATCGTGGTATGGACACTACGAGTTCTTGGTCATGCCTTTCGGTTTGACCAATGCTCCCGCAGTCTTCATGAACTTAATGAACAAGATCTTTCACCAGTACTTGGACAAATTTGTAGTCGTTTTTATAGATGATATCTTGATTTACTCCAAGAGTCAAGAGGAGCATGAGCAGCATCTATGGATTGTTTTAGGAACATTGAGGAATGAGTGACTTTACGCGAAGCATAGCAAGTGTGATTTCTTTCTCAAGGAAGTATCATTTCTCGGACACATTGTTACTGGAGACAGTATATCAGTAGATCCGGAAAAGATCACAACAGTCAAGGCATGGCCCGCTCCTACATCGGCTTCCGAGGTGAGAAGTTTTCTTGGACTTGTGGGTTATTACCGAAGGTTCGTAGAAGATTTTTCTCGAATAGCGGGGCTATGACTCGACTCACTTGCAAGGATCAGGAGTTTGTATGGATAGATGAGTGTCAAGCCGCTTTTGACGAGTTGAAGAAGTGCTTGACCACTGTGCCCATATTGACGCTACCATCGGGCCCGAGAGGATTTGTGATCTACAGTGATGGATCCGGAAAGGGACTAGGATACGTATAGATGCAGCACGGTCATGTAGTGGCATACGCATCGAGATAGTTGAGGGTGCACGAGAAGAATTATCCAACCCACGATCTAGAGCTCGCAGCGGTTATCTTTGCTTTGAAGCTATGGAGACACTACTTGTACGGCGAGAAGGTTGACATCTACACTGATCATAAGAGCCTCAAGCACATGTTCACACAAAAAGAGTTGAATATGCGACAACGACGTTGGTTGGAGTTGATCATGAAGGATTACGAGATCGAGCTACATTATCATCTGGGTAAGGCTAATGTCATGGCAGACGCTTTAAGCCTATAGCAGATGCATTAAGCCGAAGGCCCATGGCACAATTAGAGACTTGCAGCAGCTTGGTATCGAGGTAGTATTGCCTGGAGCATATGGCGTATTAGCCAATCTCCAAGTGCAATCATCATTAGTAGAGAGGATCAAGGTGGCATTTACCATGGATGTTAGATTTTGACGGCTTATTTAAAGGACTGAAGCAGGAGAGCAAACGGGATTGAGAATTCATCCCGATAGGACATTGTGATATTGTGATCATATTTATGTTCCTAATGGAAAATTATGTTTGCCATGAAATATAAAAGAACAGAACAATTATCGGAGGACCGAACATTTACTTCACAATACAAACTCGCGTGTACAAAGAAAGCCTAGGGACGAAAGCCTAGGTACAGCAATCTAAGTACAATTGTTTATTTTAGATTCTGGGGGGTGACGATAGAGGCTCGAAAAAGCGACAACCGCTCTGCCTTACTCCTTCGATGATCGGGTGCAGCCTTGGCTCTGTAGAAGAACTGCTTGGCATTGACGAAGAAATGTTCTCCTTTCGATCTCTGTATATTCTCTCTCTGGCTCTCTGGATCTCTGTGTCTTCTTTTTTTGCAAGAATCAAGAAATCTCCTTTTTTGCAAAAAATATATATTAGAATCTCTTCCTCTTCGCAAGGGAATGGCACCTTGCTATTTATAAGAGTGGGGGGGCATCACTAGGGTTTGTAATGATTGCCCATTCTCAAAAGTCGGCGGCTAAGGCTCAATGAATCTAGGCCGTTCATCTTGAATATAATAGATTTGAACAATTAATATGATTGCACCAAATCTTTTGTGGGTTATTAATGATGATTGACATAAATCCTCCTGATTTGTCATGCCAATCTCGGATTTCCCGCCACGTGTCAATAATTTGCTTGATTGCAAATGATCTAATTTGATCCCAATATTTTATTAGGATTTGTTGATGGGTTTTGATTAATTTGATGCCACGTGTCCCACTATCATGCCACGTGTCTTAACCGTGAGCCACAGAGGAAATCTGAGCCGTATGAGGGTTGCTCCCCATTGAGCCACATAAGGCTGGCCACGTGTCAAGGCTGCTTGGGGTGGCCCCTGATCATTTGAACCGCATGGTGATACTCGGAGCCGCATGAGCGTAGGCGGTCGCATAATGGGTGACTTCTCAATGAGCCGCATGGAGATAGTCCTTATGAGCCGCATAAGGTAGCCTCTGCTTGAGCCGCATAGGATAGCTTCGGTCTGAGCTGCATGGGACAGCTTCGGCTTGAGCCGCATGGGGTGATCTCTACTTGAGCCGCATGCGACTGTCCACGTGTCAAAGCCGTATGAAAGTTTCTGGATTTTGGGAGATCATGTCAGAGATTTTCTTCATTTTTCTAGGTGTCTGCCATCATGACGGAGTCATAATTGCATCTTTGTGTCAGATCTGTATGTGTCAGAGCTGTCAGCCGTCGAGGCATTTAATACAGTAAAGGACAAAGGAAAGAGCTGTTTGCAGGCCACGTGGCTCCTCTCTGAGCCACATGGGACTTTATTCGAGCCGCATAGACGCTTGAGCCGCATGGATTCCTGAGCCGCATGAGCCTTCTGAGCCGCATGGAGTTTCCTGGCCGCATGGATCTTTCTTTATTCTTTTCTATGCTTCTACAAGACTCCCTTCAAAGTTTTCAATTTGCAAAATTAAAATACTTCGAATAAGAAGCATGGCTATGTATAAACTCTTCTGGCCGTATATGATGTCCTGGCCGTATGGATGTCTCAGCCGTATGGATGTCTCAACCGTATGGAGTCAATCGGCCACAGGGACTTTCGGGCCGCATAGCTCCTTGCCATGTGTGCGTGTCTTTAATTGTCTCGAATTCGTTTTAGTGCCGTCTTTAAGGGAAATCCCAAGGGTTGGCTCATTAAATCCTTGGATTTTATGCCCTGGGTGAATCTTCTTTATGGGAGAGGGGACGAAATCCGAGGAGTCGGTTTCGTCTTTCCCGAGGTGGTTATTAGTCTACGTGTCCCCCCTCTTTTGTCCTCTATAAATAAGAGGAGTTTAAGAGGGAAAACTTCTTTACTTTTTACTTCGATCCTTCCCTACCTCGATTGTCATCCTCTTCTTCGATCACCAATGGCTCCCAAGAAGACCATTGCGGCGAAGGGTAAGAAGGCGGCGTCTTCGTCGACTGCGGCGGCGAAGGACAAGAAGACTGCTTCTACTTCGACTGCGGCCGCTCCTCCGCCGGCCATCGTGCCCGCAGCTCACCCTGACGTCCATCCCCCTATTACTGGTAAGGACGTTACGTGAGGTTAAAGAACCCTAACTGCTATGGTTACGTCGCATGCTTTATGCACGAGCCTTTATCTTCATGTGAGCCGCATGTTCGTCCTATGGCCGAGCCGTGAGCCGTATAAGAATTGCCACTGTGATCGCATACGTGCTTCGCCATCGAAGCCGCATAAGTTACGCTGAGCTGCATAGATTCGCACAAATTTGTTTGTCACGTGGTCCGCGCAAACTTATCCGAACCCTGAGGCCCCTATGAGAGTGCTGCCGCATGAACCTTCACTGAACGGAGCCGCATAAGTGTTCTTCTGAACTTGAGCCGCATGAGGCTTCATTAAGTTGGAGCCGCATAAGTGTTTTCTTGAGCTGTATGAGGCTTCGTTAAGTTGGAGCCGCATAAGCTCGAAAACACCCATTGGTTCTTTTTTGTCGATCTTTTTAACTTGTCTTTTTCTGTCTTCTTCTCAGTAAATTTGCCGGTTAATGCTGCTGGAGAACTCCTGGTAGGTCGTGCTCAAGCTGCTCTGGGCTATAGGTACGACCATATAGTTAGGCATGTGGCAGACCAGTTTCCCAGTGACGAGCCTCCGGCGAGATTGAATGCCCTCAAGAACCAGCCTTTCTATTTTCTCAATGCTATGATGAACTCGGGGAAATTAGAAGTGGAATACTTGAAGCCCGTATTCTTCTTTGGAGACGCCTTGACTGTGAAAAACAGTCAGGTTCTGGAGGTGTCAGAGAACTGGAGTTTTGTTTCTAACGGGATGGCGATCCGTATCCCCCAAATGGAGCGTCACTTCCCGCTATCTTGGTTCAATATGCTCCCACTGGACCGGAAGATGGAAGAGTCTTTAACTCCTACCCGAAGTGGAATATTTCTGGAAGACATCTATTATAACAATAGTATGAAGTCAGTGTGTGCGGGCAAGGTGCACACCAGCCGTTCTGTAATGGGGTTGGCCCCGGGTACTTTCTTGAATGTGTCGGTCCTAATTTCATGTTTTCTACAGCCGACACTTTTATGAACCAGCTTGCTCGGAAGGGCTCCTATCCCATTGGCCGGTTGATGCTCCCTAGTTGGGTATATCCCATTCCCTCGTGGACCAATCTGTCTGTGTGGATCTTGCGGAAGTATAAGGCCTTTCTGTGTGAGATTGGTCTTTACTATGCTATTCGGGGCACCAGCCATGGCCTGCCCATAAACAAGAGATTATTTATATCTCTGCTGGAGATGTATAACCGTTGTACGGGGACCTTCTATACACCCGTAGGGGAAATGGGGCTTGCGCTCCACGAAATGCACGCGGTCTCCAAGCTTCCTTGGGAGGACGAAGCTTTTGAGACGTATACTCCAACGAATGAGGAGTTCGAAGAGTTGGAAGGACGGTATCCAGGCTTCGTGGCTCTTTATCAAGAGATATTGTGCCACTATAGCACATGTCATCAGATAGCCAAAAAGGATAGCAGCTCGGAAGGGAATGCTCCCCACACCAAGGAATGGGTGTACTATCTCTTCACGACGGGTGCCTTAGGTCGAGTTACTTCCCGACGTCCTCAATCTCGGAAGATGGTTAAAGCCTTAGTGTCGTCAGCTTAGAGGGTGGCCACCACTAGTGACAGATTCGGAAGTCAAACCGACTCTTTTGATTATTTTTATCAGGATACCCAAGAGTTGTCAGAGAAGGCTCTCCTGGCGGGATTCTTGATGATATGGCTGCAAAATTGCGTAGTCTCGGGAGGAGCAGGTTCTATCGAGAGGATCGGTCACAATTTTATTCTTTCGGCTGTGAAGTTAGTTTTACGAGTCCGGCTAGCTCTTCTCCCGACCATGGTGTGCAGCATACACCGTGGCCTTCGTACTTTCACATCCAAGGTCATTGCCCGCGATGTGACAAAAGATTTTGAACGGACTGAGCTGCCCTATCATTATCTGATGGGATGGCTGTTGATGTATTATCCGTCTTTGATGAGACCAGGCTCTAAAGACGGCGTAACTGATGACGACGCTTTTATCTTCTGCTATCGTAATGAGTCTTGGGAGTTCGAGACCATGCGTGCTTGCCGGATGGCACTGAAGAGGGCAGATATGTACAACATCTTCGTATCTGTCCCTCGTTTTACTGCTGAGGAAATGGCGGCTGTCCATCTCGATGGTATTGGGCCCCCTCATCTTCTGGACGTCCAGATGCTTTTGTGGCTGCGTAACATTCGCCCCGCTCATCTGGTGTATCACAACTGTAATACTGTCTTTCTGGAGCCTTATCTGCCTAGCAAGTTTGCCCGACAGTTTAGATACAGTCAGCTTTTTCTAGACAGTACCAGCTCTTGTCTGGATTTTGAAGGTAGCCTTCTTGACAGCATTAGGGCCTGGTAATACTATGATACATTCTATACCCGTACCATTTTCTTAGTCCCTGCTATTGAGGCATCAGTAGAGATCTTGTATATGGCGGCTCTGTACCATGTTATGGCGAACAAGCCCCCTGTCGGTTTTAACCCGGGTGCCAGTTTTATTGTTGGTACCGGCCTGGATGAGAGTTCCAAGGGGGCCAAGACGAGAAAGAGGAAGAATAGAGTCGAAGTGCCAGATTCGGACTTCGCTATTGTAGATGATGAAGGCGACGAGCATGATGGGGATGACTCTTCCCTTCCGGTGGAAGATGTAGGGGCGGATCAGCCGCCTGTTTTGCCAGATGAGATGGTGATAGATCAGCCATCCGTTGCGCCTGGCCCTGCACGAAAGCTTAGCAGGCAAATTTCTCCTATTGGCGGTATTCCTCGCTTCCAGAAACTGGCTGTGACCAGACACCGCAAGCTAACTATAAAGGAAAGAGGCAAGGAAGTTGACCTCGCATCAGAGGTAAATAAGTTACTACCGGTTCTTCCTTTATTCTAGCTTCGATTTTAATCATCTTCCTTCCCTCTAGTAGGCGTCAGAAGAAGAGGACTCTCAAGTTGCCGAGGTCGTGACTCAGGATGACGGGGGCTCCGGTGAGCCTGCCCCTAAAATTGCTGAATTCCATCAAGATGATGCTGATCGAGTTGTCTCTCCCTCCGAGGTGGCTGGGACCGAGGAGCCGGCCGAATTTAACTTGGAGATCATCGTTGAGGAGACCATGCCAGCTGCGAACGAGCTGCAGCCTCCATGCTCCTCTCCTGGTAAGATAAGCCGAATCTTAACTTGCGATGAGGCCTATCTGCTCCATCATCACATCCTTTGGGTCACGTCGATTGATTATTGTCATGGACATGCAGGTCCTGCCTCTCCAGTGTCGAGGATGGACATTGTTGAGACAGACTCTGCCGAAGGGGCACTGGCGGAGAGGAGCGTACCCCCTCCCCTTTCGGCTTGTCATTATGGCACGATTCGTTTCGATGGAGGCGATAAACTCAGCCCAAGGTTCACTGGGCCATTTAGTATTCTTGAGAGGATCGGTGCAGTAGCGTACCGATTAGCCTTACCGCCCGCACTAGAAGGAGTGCACAACGTATTCCGCATGTCGCAGCTGAGACGGTACGTGGCAGACCCCAGCCACGTATTGGATCACTTGGAGATCAAGGTAGAACCGAGCCTTAGCTATCAGGAGCAGCCTGTAGAGATTTTGGACCGCAGGGAGAAGGTGCTACGGAATCAGACGATTCCCTTGGTTCTTGTCGCATGGAGACATCATTCTCCGGGCGAGTCCACATGAGAGAGGAGGATGAGATGTGCGAACACTACCCCTATCTCTTTGAACCATGAGGTTCATTTCTGTCTTGTAACTACTTTCAGTTTCGAGGACGAAATTTTTTCGGGGGGTAGGTTTATAAACCCCTAGACCTAATATCGTCATTTTAGTAGCTATTAAAATTCATGCTCATTTATTTGTCTTAAGTAGTTATCTTTCATTTATTTTTATTGCTGAAATATCCAAGAAGAAAGTAAAGTTGGTAATATGCAAAATGATGGGGACTGAATGAAAAAATTCAAACCTCAACTGCCATTTGAGTTTAAACAGTAGCCGATCCTTTTCTTTCCCTTTGAAATCGACTCTGAGACTCCAACCCCTGTTCGAATACAAGATATCTCCCAATCCTTGGGAGATCAAATCCAAATCTAAATTTTAAACCCCATCTCCCTATCTTTTCCCTTCGGCCTAATGTCTATATATATATGTAAAGGAGTCAGTCGACTTCCTTCTTCACCTACAAACCCAAAGAGTTGTTCCTCTCTGTCACTAGGGAAAGCAAGCAGGAACCAAGGAGGAGTCGTAGGAAGGTGTCAAGCACCACCCCAAGAGGTAAGCCTCTTGGCTCCTCTAATTGGAAATTCTGTCATTGATTATAAAATAATTAGATATTCATCTTAATGCCTAAAAGAAGATAGCTAGGTTGTAACCTATAAGTAGGACACATCCATATGGAAAATCATATACAGATTCAGTAACAGGGTATTTCCATCTAGAAGATTCCTATGGGCAAGTATCATATGTAGAGTTTATCCTTGATAATTGCAGATGCAGCAAATACGGTTACAGGGATATTACCAACTGCAGGAAGGGTAAACTGGGGTGTTAGAAAATATCGAGTCCCAAGGGTAGTCCCAGTCAAATCTTCAATCAATGGAACTAAGGTAGATTTAGCCGTACCAATGTTGCGTAATTTGTTATGGTTCACAAACCTGGAGAGTTATTGGTCAATTTGTGAATTAATACAAGGTAAGAACAGTAGAGAATTTGGGGCCGCCTAGTGGCACTTTTGTATACTTGGTATCATATTTGACACTTAGTATCATCAGTTACATCTTGGTATCTGTTTGATACTGGCATCATATTCGACCCTAGAATCAGAGTCCACAGTAGATATCTGGTTTAATACCAGATACATGACTTGGATTTGCGTATCAGACCAATATAGCAGTGGCACCCATATACATATATAACAAACCCAGTTATAGGTCAGGTAGCTCCTTGAGGACAGTGACCATATGCTCTTGAATGAAAATACCACTGGGATACTAGACAAACCATTTGGGTGTCCTTGCAACAAATGTGAAAGCATTGGTGTAGGTGGCTATGATTGGGAGAGGATATAGATATGACCATATGATTTGTGTTAACTCTCCAAAGGCATTTCAGTCCCTAACAGAGTTCAACCGATAACTGATCCTAAAACCAGGTTGGGCTTTTGTATCAGTAAATAAATCGATAGACACCAGTGTCAGTAAAATGGATATGCCAGTTGTAGATAATGTATTATTTGGCAACTAATACAGCAGTTGCACTTCTTCATTGGCCTCCACACATAGAGTCAATAATACCAAAACTCAGGATCATTTCAGTGTTAGATAGGACAATGAAGCCTGGGGGGGTACCTCTACTGCAGGTCAGTAGATGCATGGGTACCATTGCAACTCGAGGAGAGAATAGGATACGCAAACCTTAGGTATACAGGCTTTTGACTGATGTATAGTTTAGCCTCTATTTTGACTAACAAAGCAATAGGAAGGATACATAAGGGGTATTTCTTTAAGCTAGAAGGTATTGTCATTACTATTAGAACATTTGTGAAGACCTTGGCAACATTAGACAAATGACAGTGGTTACACTAGAGGAGGGAAACACGGTTAAATGCCTGAGTACGAGTACAAGGCAGTGATTGGGTTCAATCCTTAGTATCGAGCCACCTGTAGGTAAGAGGACAGTAACTCTTATGATCTAAACAGATACCAAACCTAGTAAGGTATTATACCACTCCATTCCAGTACCAAGCTTGGTACAAGACAAACTATCAAGTGAGACACAAGAGATGGTATCAGCTCTGAAACATAGGTGTTCCCAATAGAGAATGCCTTGGCACATAGGAAAGGTGGGTGTGACCTTATAAACAGATAATTATAGGAGCCAACAGTAGATAGGTACAGGTAAAGTAAGAGAAGGTTATGTATGAAGACTTAAATAAATATATAAGTATGATGGGCATAAACTTGACTTATAAGTAGGAGTTAGCAAACCAAGCCAGCTTAGCTAATTACAAAATCCAAATAGTTTGAACCAAAAACCTAAAAAGACAATGTAGATAGGTTACTCCTTATTTGAATCCGCTATTAACAGTGTAATTCATCAAATAGGTTACTTGGGCCCCGATTCGGACTCTGACCCGTGCCAGCAGCTCAGCCACCAGACGAGTACATTTGTTGTTTGTTTTCGATAATGATTATTATTATATTTCATTGTTGGTCATTTTATATTTGATTCTTGTCTCTTATATTTTGTCGTATTTCTTACAAGTAGAGTCGGGAAGGGGAAGTACCAAAGATGTGTGATCTGACCTTATACATTGTAGACATCGTAGACATTGTAGACATCATAGACATTGTTTAATTCTTGCAAAGTAGACATCGTAGACATTGTTTATTTTATTATAAAGTAGACATCGTAAACATTGTTTAGACATCGTAGACATTATGGTGTAACTGTCCCTAGACCGATCACATATCAAAAAGGTACTTCAAGCACATAAAAAGTATTTTTTTTGTTTTATTTATTTATTGTTAATTTCCTGTCTATTTTTCTCATGTCCTTTTTATAATTATTTTCAAATCATGTATTTAATGGCTAACCTCTGTTTTATAGTCATTTTCATATATTGGAACTGCACTCAATGAATTGTACTTATTCCATCCTAACTGGGTAAAATATTTTAGGCGATTGTGATGAGGTCGTGTGCCCTGACAAGTATGGTCCGTATATGGGAGATACTGTCGAGACGGACTTTGCCTATCATGAGGAGTTCACAGCATCTAACCCTGTTGCGTTTGTTTAGATATCTTTAGTTAGCATTGAGACATATAGTAGATATTGACTTTTGATGTTGAGACTTGTAGTTTGAGATACTCCTTATTTCTGTGGATTTCATACAGTTCATTCTGAGACTTTTTATATATATTCTCTCTAGAGCAGAGTTGTGATCTTGTGTTTTGTCTCCCAAGTGGAGTCTATTTTATACTGCGTGGTTGTTCGTTATTGATGACAGCATTCTACCGCAGACACTGCGACGTAGACTGGGCATGCGCACGATTCATGTCCAAATTCTGGGTGCGGATTGTGATATCATTAGAGCTTAGATCTTATTCCTATGGGTAGTCCTAGTCCATGGGTGAATTCCTAAGAGTCAAATTGAACAATTGGAGCCTAATTAGAGAAAAAAACTGAGGTGGATACCTATTAGGAGATTAATTCCTAATGAAAAGCCAAACAGATACGATCCGGACATGAAGCTCCTAGCAAATGGACTCCTCTTCTAGTGCTCCTAGGCTCCTTCTAGTGAAGAGAATAAGAGTGGTGGATGACAAATTGAGTAAAAATTGAGAGAAATTGGTGGAGAGATGGCTCAATTTGGGGAAAATACCAAATAGAGAAGAATTAGCACTATGGAGTGAAATAAGAGTATGAGAGCCTCCTTCTAATGGTGGTCGGCCATATAAGGTTGGTCATAACAATCTACAATGTCCAAAATGCCCTTCAAAACTTGTCATGCGGGCTAATGCTTGGAAGGCTCTAACCCTATTTGACTAGAATTAATCGAGCTCGAGCTCGAGCACGATTTTGATAAGTTTTTAATTTTAGATCTTGAGCTTGGCTCGAGCTTGTTTATATTAAGCTTCAGCTTGTCTTGGTTTGAGCTCGAGCTTGGATTGATAAGCAAGCTTGATTCAAGCTTGATAAACAAGCTCGATAAGCTCAAAATGTAGCTCGATAAGCTTGATTTCGAGCTTGCTCAACTTTATTTCAAGCTCATTAAGCTTGATTTCAAGCTTAACAAGCTCGATTTCAAGCTAGTTAGGTTTGAATTCAAGTACATATAATATTAACAATTTATTTATAAAAAATACTTAAAAAAGTTCCTTAATATCAATTATTAAGGACATATAAATATATAATGCACACACCCATATTATTATACAAACATATATAAAATTAGAATTCAACAAAGAAAAAATGAAACCAAGCTCCCGAGCTTCTAAATGAGCCAGCTCACAAACTCATAAACGAGCCAGCTTGCGAGCTCAAACGAGCCGAGTACTTCTTAGCTTGAGCTTGACTCGTTTATTAAAGGAGTTCGAAAATGTAACTTGAGCTCAGCTTATTTACTAAAATATATTGCTATACAATCATATATAAAATTAGAATTCAACAAAGAACAAACGAAAACAAGCTCCTAAATGAGCTTCTAAACGAGCCAACTCGTAAGCTCATAAACAAGCCAGCTTGCGAGCTCAAACGAGCCGAGTACTTCTTAGCTTGAGCTTGGATCGTTTATTAAACGAGCTCGAAAATGTAGATTGAGCTCAGCTTATTTACTAAACGAACCGAGCTCAAATGAGCTTTTATTGAGCCGAGCTTCGAGCAGCTCGCGAATGGCTTGGCCCATTTGTAGCCCTAGGAGTAATGAATATCCTATATATTAATATCAACATCTCTTTCACTTTGAACCATTATTTTATCCCAGCGGCTCTTGATAAGTCATAAATAATGGGTCCTCACAAATTCTCCAGCGGAATCACCCTCAATTATTACAAAACTTTCTTGTAGGAAATTTTTTCTAAATAATCTCTCCAATTCATAAAGATAGTCATTAAAGCCAAGTCGCTTTAAAGACATCTTATTTCAATTTCCCAGCTTGAATCGAAATAATCTATCTGTCAAAAGAATACTCATGTTCATATTACCTCAGAATTATTCTATGACGCCTACCCTCTATTGAGATTTATAAATTTGTCATATCCATATTAACTCTAAACAAATTTACTCTGAAATAATATTCATGTCCATATTACCTCTGAAATATTCCATAGCATCGAATTTCTCTCTATAGAATTCTAGAAAATTTGCCAAGTCTATATTACCTCTGAGCAGATTTATCCAGAAGTATCTACCATGTCCATACTACCTCTGGTATACTTCCTAACCATATCCTATTACTTTCATACAGTCGAATGCACCATAAGTAATGGGTCCACTAAAGTCTACATATCATGTCCATATTACCTGTGATAGTGATCAATTTCTATATCTATTATCTATACCTAATATGGTATGCCAAGGATAATAGGACCACTTATAAATTCTATCATGTCCATATTATCTCTAATAGTGATAAATTTTTATATGTATTATCTATGCTCGAATTAATCTTGTTACAGATAATGGGTCCATACAAATATGATATTTTTGTATGTCCATATTACCTCTAGAGAAGTATCAGATGTCAAATATCTCTAGCAAGATGGAAAGTGTTCTTTATTTTCAAATTTTAATGAAGGTACAAGATACTTTCATCATCGGCCACATTTTCTTTCCAAGTTATGGGAGGTACATAAGAAGAATCTCATGCGATAATTTTATTTCCAAGTTATGAGAGGCGCATAAAGGAGACTATTTGCATAGGTGTTTCGTCAATCTTTAGGGGTGTAAAATGGATAAAGTAGTCCGTTGTCCGTACGTGTCCGGCTCGATAAATGGTTCGACCGCGGGTCGTCCGATTGATTAACGAACAAAACTTGGACATATTTTTTAGTTCGTTTAAAAATAGGCACTACAACAAAAAGACCTATTAATGACGCTCGACAAGGAGTTTTAATGACGGCTGATACATAAGCGTTATTAAGTTGAAAATTACCTTTTTTCTATGACGGTTTGGGCTAATTCTGGGCTTTTTATAACGTTTATAAAATAAAGCGTTATTAATAGTTTAGAGCGGTGGCAAACTTGTAATATTTTTTAACTTCAATTTTTGGCAAAATTCTTGCTATAGCCCGCCTCTCCCCCAAAATATTCTGGTCTTCTCCTTCACTTTCTTTCTTCTCCCTCCTCTCCTCCAACTCCAAAACCCTAACCCTAGATCCAAAATCTTCGAGGAGGGCCTCACGCTCCTCGTCGCCCTCCAGGACAAGCTCGAGGCCATCGTGCACGCGATCGACAAGAATGCGAAGGAGGAGCGTTAGGGTTCTGCTCGTCCTCTTCTCCGCGCTCGCCCTCTCCTTCCTCCGGCATCGTCGATGTCGTGGGTCCGCAACCTCTGCCGCTTCATCGGTTCCGGCACCGGCCTCGGATCCGAAGCCCTCATGGGTCAGTTCCTCTTCCTTACACCCTCCTCTCCTCTTCTTCTCCTTCCTTTCCCCCAACTCCAAAATCCTAACCCTCATAGAGAATGTGGAGTCTGCAAAAAGGAAGGATATACTTTTTTGTGCAGAGAGTTTGGAGAGGCCAGGAACAGGGACACATCCCCATGTTCTTGCCATTCCTTAATTTCTAGTGCATTTTCTTCTAAATAGGACTATTTTTATTCAATTAGCACACTTAATTGGAATCAGAAGATTGTAACAAAAAGACTAAGGTTTTATAAATGAGAGTCTCTCGATCTTCTTGATTCGTTCATAAACGTAGTTCGTATCTAGCTCCACCCAAGTTTTAAATAATAATGTATAAGTGGTCGTCTTGTATTTTTTTTCCTGAGCAAATCCAAGCCTTCACTTACAAGATCAGTACAGAAATTAATTCCTTTTGAGCTTGTTCTGAAACTTGCTAAACTTCTCTGATATAATGAAGATGTATGTAATGGGATGGAGACGAGAGTTAGACTGCACGCAAGAACGGAACCATAAATTCGAGTTTGGATGGAGAGGACTAGGATGAACTAAGTGTGGACTAATTTAGATGAAAAAAGTCCAAAAAAAAATACATATATAAAAAAAATGGGTCGGCTCCAGCCCACCCCAGCCTCTTTGTGGATACGCCCTTGACTGCACACATAGAAAGCATGGAGATTAAGATTGAAAAAAGAAGAAGAAAATTTATGCAATTTTCTAATTCTACATTTAGGTAAGGAAAGTGATTCACAATGGAAGAAAAATTAGGAGAAAAAATGATTCCATCCATCCAAATAAGAAACCACTTTCCCACTTTGAAGTATTCACCATTCTTTCCAATATTCTTGACATTTACAAACATCGAAAAAAAAATCAATAAAAATTATAATTTCTCAAAAGAAAAAAAATATATCATGGAATTGGTTTTCTTTCTGTTTCTTTCCGCGAACCAAACACTACATTTCACTGTATTAAGTTTAGGTCTGAAATTTAAGAGAATAGTGAAAAATAGAAGCTGAATATATTATTTTTCTTTGTTGAAGAGTAATAAAAACTTTATGAGAATAAATGATTGGAACTGTGGAAATTACTTACATTTAATGGATCACGCATCATCTATCACTGGAATCCGATACACATTTTATTCTCTCTTATTTCCTGTCATTGAATTGCGTGTGTACCACTTGTATAATTATTCCTAGAATGTATCTTGTGGAACTTGTTTAGTATTTTGCATCATTCCTGATGGAAATTTTGGATACTTACATTTCTTTTTGTTTATAGGTTCTTATCTAGAACATAGAAAATGGTGACACATATTATTCTTCAGAAGAACACACAGATATTATCACGGACATTCGTTTTAGGCCAGACTCAACTCAGTTGGCAACATCTTCTTTTGATAGAACAGTGCGACTCTGGAATGCCACTGAGGTAATAACCTCTTCTTTTGCAACCTCCTAACTAGTGCTCAACCTATATTTGTTTTCTAGTCGTTCATGTTATTATTGAGCATTGTCTATTCGAGATCTAGTGATATAGATTATACCAGTTGCTTGAGCTCTTGCTGTTTGTGTCAGGTTATCGAAAAGTTTTTCTTTCTGATCCACATTTATCACAATATTTGTCCTAATTATATCATCTTAAATCATGCAATTTTTTTCAGTTATTCATTTATAATTATTTTTGACAGACCATAGTATTTTCTTCATGACCAGCTTGAATTTTTATTTGTCATCTTTGTGCTTCTCTTATCTGATTTAATCTGTACTTGGCTTGTACTAAACTTCTGGTCTCTAATACGCCCAATTTGTTTGCAATTTTATGGCTTGTTTTGCAGCCAAGCTTTTCTTTGCATATGTTTACTGGGCATAATTCTCAAGTGACTTCACTGGATTTTCATCCAAAAAAGACCAATATTTTGTGCTCTTGTGATGACAGTGGTGAAATACGTGTGTGGAATGTTGGTCAGCCTTTGGGGGTGCTTTATTCCAAGGTTGGTTTGGTGACTTAACTAAATATAGTTATTTTGAAAGAAAATTTTCTTTTGTTTTTCTCTGAGGTTATGTCTGCATTCTTGGAACTAATCTAACTATTGACGAGCAGGGTGGGTCCCGTCAAGTGAGATTTCAGCCTGGAACTGGCCAGTTTCTGTCTGCAGCTGCAGAAAATATGGTGTCAATTTTTGATTTCGACGCGAAAAGGAAGGCGTACACACTACAAGTCCTCTGAGACAAAATTATCTCTAACTAGGCAATATGATTTGGAACTTTGAACGCATGCATTATCCGGTCATTATATTTCACATATTATTGTTTACCCTGTATCTTAAAACATGCAGGGTCATAGCAAGGAGGTACTATCTGTTAGTTGGGATGCGGAAAAAAAAATTTGATTGTTCAAACTTAAGAAAAAAAATTAGTAGTTCTAATTCTAACTTTAGTTAAACTAAAATTTAAGAAGATGAGGTTTAAAGCATGAACCATTGATATATCATTTTTAATGCCTTAGTCATTGAAGTTTTTGAAGATTAGCTCATAGAGCTCTTTCTATTTTCAAATTTGTAAGTTGGTGTTATCTTAATGTGTTGATAATACTTGTTATAGATGCATGGTGGAATTGTAGCTAACTAGTATTAATTTTCTTTCTCAGGTGCACATGAAGATGCAACTATTATTGCAGTGGTGTGATTTGCTACACGTGATATTGACAGTTTTGATGTGCTCAAGTTGAAGCCAAAGTAGTTACTTGTTTTGAGGATTCATTTAAGTAGTAGTTGTATTTGGATACCCTATTTTGAGATAATGTAATGAAGATGGTGATATAACATTTCGATGTTTTCTTGTGAATATAGTTCAAAGTTGTTGTTTTAAAATTGAATTGAGAAGTTTTTGGAAAGTAATATATAATGTGCAGTATTGAGTGTTATAAATGTGATGAGTTCAGTAATATGAGTTTAATAAATGTGCTGCATTGAGCCTATACATATTATCTATTCATAACGTTTTAAAATTGTTTTGAATTGTGCACTATATATTAACTATTCATAACACTTTTATAAAAACTATTCATGACGGTTATTTTATGACGCTTTTAAAAAACATTTATAACACCCGTTTTCATAACGGTTGCTGTGGAAAAAAAGCGTCATGGTTCGTCATTAATGACGCTTTTTAGCCGTCATTAAAAGGGTTTTTTGTTGTAGTGAGGACACGAACACGGTCATATCCATGTCCGGTCCAAATTTGTCCGCGGACCGTCCGGTAGTGGAAACTCCTTTTGGTTTTGCATCAATTATGTCATATCATTTTGGTTTTGCATCAATTTGTTGTTGTCCAGTCTCGATTTTTATTAACCATTTACCATTGTTTGTTGTATTCTATAACTTTCTATTATATTGTCTTTCAACTTAATTTTTTTAGCAACTATCAAGTAATCTTGATAAAATAACAGCTTTTGATAATATATTTAATTTGTCCGCGGACCGTTCGATTGAATTAACGAACAGTGGTTGTCCGTGTCCGTCCGGCCCGAATTCGAACAATAGACTGTCCGTGTCCGTCCGTCCGAACTCATTTTTATTTTCGAACCGAACACGGACAGTGGACTATCCGTGTTCGTCCGACCCGTTTACACCCCTATCAATCTTATGAGTCATATATCACCATCAAGATTGTTTGAGTGACAATTGGATGTTTCATGCGTCGAGTTATCAGCTGTCCTCTACTTTGTCAAAACTAATACGACATTTGTGAGTGTGTTCTTACATACGGAGCAATAGACTATTCACAGCAGTTTGGAAAAATAAGAAATTTTTATTTATAGTAATAAAGAGTTTACAAAAATATGGCCAGTAGGAGAGCCAAGAGAACACTAAAATTTAGTAAAACCCTAAATAGTTAGGGGGAAGAGCAATCAGAGTCACTAATCACATCTACAATGTCTTTGAGCATCTGGACACCTGAAGCATGAAACAGTCGACGAAAAGCATCCATCCCTCCCTTGCACCTCCTTTTCCTCTTGTCTCAAGGGAAGAGAATCGAAGTCAGGCGATGCGCTCAGTGGTTTAGCAATGTCATTCAGGGAGAGACCCAGCAAATCTAAGATCTCCTCCACTATAGATAGTTTTTCTCCATCGGCTTTCTCTTCTTCGAGTTGGGAGGAGGCATTGGAGTTGGATCCACAACAGTAGATAGAGATGATAGTGTGGCCACAACAAAGTCTACACTAGGCAGTTGTAGGGGAGTAGCCCTCTTTGGCAGTTGAGGGTACTCACAAGGAGAAGCTTTCTTCGGAGCCATCAAAGAGCAGTGTACTGATAGTGATTCTCCACTTATATTTATAGAAGAAAATAACTCTTCTTTACCCCCAATTGACGACTTTAAGATACGAAATTTTTTCTAGAAGAATGTAAATGGCAGCCTATTAATGAGGATGAATCTATTTAATGAAGAATTGAGTTATTATGACGGGCACAGTATTAGAAGAATCATTGGAAGACCACTCATAATCAAGATTCACATAGGAGACGCATGAACAGAACATAGACTTGTCGCATGGTCCAAAAACACGTGATGTTTGAAAACGACGATAGTCAGAATCCTATACAACAGAAATCCTTACAGACATTCTTGACTTGGAGAGTTTTGTACTGCGGTCCAATGGTCTCAGAAAAAGTTATTCAGAAATCAGATAGAATTTCAAAAGAAAAATATAGCTATGCGAGGCCTATGCGTCTGAGTAACATGCAAAGTGCTGGCCATCATGGATTTTTTATGCGACTACGGTAGCTGAGACTTCTTTACATATTTATGAAATTTTTATCTTCTTAAAGTTCTATGATATTAGATAATACTATAAGTTGTACAGTAGTTTATCTTTGCAAATTCATGCATCATTCAAGATAGATACGCATCATCTTAAAGACAAGAACTTATGTAGCAAGCTTGAGATCATAT
>JANAVB010035674.1:0-30806 GCA_029216955.1 Iris pallida | reverse complement strand
TACATCTAACAGTATAAGGCTAAGCAGTTTATACTCCCCGAATGGGGGTGCCATAGCAGAATGTAAACTCAATCACATCTAAGGTAGAGCATAATGGAAGATAGATAAAACATGAAATCCAAAAGAGATACAGCAGATAGAAGTCTAAGTGTCTAAGATACACCAACCCAGAAATACATCTCAAAGCTCAAATACAGTAATCCATAAAATAAATACAATTCAAGACAACTGAAAATAAGCTATAAGCAAACCCTAGCTATCTATACAACCTCTACTTTGTCTCCTCTAGGCTAGCAGGTAACCTCCAGGCTATCTGTAAAATTTATCAACAGGTCCAGTCTGGACAGGAGCGAGCACAGTACATCTCAACAAATCATAGCAGGTCAGGATATAATCATGCTAGAGAGTAAGATACAAGATACTGAAAGAATAACATGATAAAAAGAGAGAGACTGTAAATAAATAGCTACAGTATATAGAGAACTGACAGTGCTAGTGATTCAGAGCACAAGATGGTTATGTAGATGGCGCGATGTTGTACACGAGTAATCTACAGAGGTTGTACACGAGTAATCTACTGGATTGAATACATAACCACTTCTACTCCCCCGCCCCAATCAATACACAAGGATCTAGTTAAGTTATGTTATTGTACACGAAGGTCATGTGAATACATGATTATACACAATTTTACACGTTTCGTACACGAATATCACAAATACAAGGAGTACACGATGTTCACGATAAAGTACATGAACACAAATATCCGATGTATCCGCTAAGGGGATAATATCGCACAACAAGATCCATATAGTACTAATCCGTGTTTCCAACGTGTCAGCATTATGGAAAGTAATCTAAAGCAGAAAATATACTCCTAATGCAGGATATGAAATGATCAGAGAATGTACTCGTCTGGTGTCTGAATGTCCAAAGTAAATATACTGTCCGAGGAGAGGTATCTGGCTCCTAATCAGAACAACACAAGTCACAACAAGTCCAAAATGGCAATATGAAGTTCTACTATACATTCTACATGATTCTAGGTCATCTAGACCAAAGTCAACTCTTGGTCAACTTAGTCAACCCTGAAAGTCAAACCTAGGTCAACTATGGTCAACTAGGTCTAACAAGTCTAAATTAGGTCAAACAAGTTATTCTAGGTCTAAACAAACTAAGTATATGCAAATCAAGTATCCAAGATAGCTACTAACTCATAGCCTAAGTCACTTGCTAAACCAAGCACAAAACTAAACCATAAGCTAACAAGGCACACAAACTTAGTCATAATGTATACATATATTCACATTCACATATTCATATACATAGATATATAGGAAAGCTATATATATAGGCACATACATATATATATATAGAGAGAGAGAGAGAGAAAGAGAGGTAAAAGAGTAAGTGAGTATGTGTGTTTGGCATGTGTGTGAAAGGATAGTGTTAATGTTCTAAAATTTAGTGATAGGTAGGTGTATGTGACATGGGATACATGATTTCAAAGGGTGTATGAATGCATGTGTGTAAAAGTTTATAGGTTAACTCAGTTTATAGAAATACATACATACATACTTACCTTGTATACATGCATACATACATATCATGTATATTATATTTACATGATACATACATGTATACTTGTATTATATACTTACATTCATGCATATTAGATACTTGTATTTATATTAACATATTGCAAACATTCATTTCATTCATCATCTATGCATTAACTATATGTTTTATACATATGCATATATTGTATATTCATATCATTTCATACATTAACATAGAGACATACAAACATGCACACATCATATATTTCATACCTTGCATTATCCTACATATCATGTTATATTATCATTCATTCCTTTCATATATTACATTATCTTTAAGTTGAATACATCATATATGGATACAATACATTATCTCGCATGCTTGCATTCATATATTATATTCTATATTACCTATAACATGTATTTCCTCCATTCATTCATGCTTGCATCATATATACATTACCATACATGTTATCATTATATATTGCATTACAAATTTATACAATATGCATTCATATCTATCATTACATATATATCTTGCATTCATATATAGCATTTATTATATACTTTCATGCATACATTGTATATCATTCTTTCATTTATGCATTGCTCATATGCATTATATTAATTGCATTCCTACATGCTTGCATTCAACCATATATATACATTAATGTAAAGAGAATATAATTAATATATATATTATTTTATTCATCTAACATATCATGCATTACATACTCTATATTCATTTAATATCCATACTACATAGGCTCATAGGTTACAAAAAATGCATATATCGTATAGTCACTCTTCTACTTAAAATCAATATTGTACCAATTGGGCATTCACTAAATTCTAGGATTAAAGTATGTTGTAGCCCTTCGTGTTAGCTTTCCAAAACTTCAAACGGATCGCATTTTTGTGTTCGGAAGCTCCCGAAATCGCAAAAATACCGAAACACGTTCGTCTTTCGTACAGCTGACACTCAAATAATTCTACAGAAAGTTACAGAAAGAATTTGGCTTATTAAAATATATATTTGGAAATTTAACTTCGATACGATTATTTTAAAAAAAGGGAGATAAATCGGAGTTCTAAGCTAAAAGTTATGACATTTCTAAGTTGCTTTGGTTAATAAAAACGTGCATGAAAATTACGACGGATTTGACAAAAGAACACATATAGGCCAAGATACTTGGATACGAACATAGGTATCCAAATGAAACTCATTCTAACCATCCTAACTAAGATCAATCCACTCTCTAACCATTATAAAACTGAATTTAAATATCTATTTAAACTATTATCATACATACATACACATGGGGTGTCCTAATTTGGGATCTATCAAGTAGGACACAAGACACTATCTAAAATCCTCGAGAGAGCTCCAAATGGCCTCAAATTTGAATCTAAATGGGACACATGCATGAGGATGGATCCTACGAATTTATAACTAATTTATATGCAAAGGAAATCGATTTAGAGGATGGGTTTTACCTATTGGGAGTGAAATCCCAATGAAATTCTTTAGGACACGGCTTCGATACGAAGATCCCTCAAAGTGGACACTCCTCCTTGCACTCCTCTTCCAATCCTTGGTAGCACCCTACCCTTGGAGAATGGGAATAATTGAGGGAAGGTTTGGTGAAGGAATGATTTGATTTGGAGATCAAATCAATGGGAAGGCTCTCTAAAATTGGGGAGAATGGGAAATGATTGAGGGAAGGTTTGGTGAAGGAATGATTTGATTTGGAGATCAAATCAATGGGAAGGCTCTCTAAAATTGGGAAAGAACAAAAAAAAAATAAAAGAGGCAAGATTGTAATGAATGAAATGAATCATTCTCTCCTAAAGGTGGCTGCCATAAAGAGTCCATTAGGGCTAATGGGAAATGTCCTAATTGTCCCTCTCTAGTCTCATATGGTTAAGTCTAGACTAGGTTCAAGTTTGGGGTCAAAATGATCTAGTTTTGAGTCTCTAACTTAACCATTCTAACATGATAAAAATTAGTTTAATTAACTAACTTAATGTTGGGTCTTATGAGCCATGCTTAACTTAATATTGGGTCCCATCTAGAGTTCAAGCTACCCGGGTCACAATACAAGTCGAAACGAGACGAAACTCAAACCCGACTAAACAAATCCAATAAAAACAATATTAAAAATATAAAAAATTTCCAAAATATTAAAATATGAAAAATGACCAAAATCATAATACATCAATTTAATTATTATTAAAAATAATCTAAAATTCACCAATTAATCAAATCCTAAATAATTCAAAAGTCACAAAATGACCAAAATACCCTTACCCTAAAAAGTTGTAAATAGTCATTCTAATCACATGGTTAGGTCCCTATGGTTAGTCTCTAAGCTTAGCAAAACTAGGGATTAACTAGTCAACCATCAAAATCATAATTCAACATTTTAAATAGTTTTAAATTGATTAAAAAATCACCAAAAATTACAACATGAGTTAAATCTTATTATCGATTAATCAAAATTATAAAAGTTCAAAATTATCCTCATTTGAAAAACTGGGTGTTACAATTTAGGGGTAGAAAACAAGTAACACAAAATGTGTTAGCGGCTTGTACTCCCGACAAGAAGTTCACGTATGTCCTGGCAGGGTGGAAAGGTTGTGCTAATGACATGACAATTTTAAAAGATGCCCTTTCTAGGCCATCTCCACATTGCCTGAAGGTCATTGCAGGTAAATAGATTGAAGCATTCACAACCATATACGAAGTAAAAAAATCTTACATTTTCATGCCTAACGCTTTTCTACGTATAGAAAAGTATTACTTGGCTGATGCTGGCTACACTACCATGCCGGGTTTCGTTGTCCCTTATTGTGGAGTTAGGTACTACTTCAATCCTAAGAGGGATCGTCACCCTACCAATGCGAAGGAACTGTTCAACCATAGGAATTTTAAGTTGCGTAGCAAAATTGAATGCGCATTTTCCACCATCAAGAACCGATTCTGTATCCTAGGGGAGAAAAAATTCCATAACTTCGAAACACAAGTTGATATTGTACTTGCTTATTGTGTGCTGCACAACTACATGTAGGACCGTTGAGCACCTCTAGGGGGTGGTGAATAGAGTGGTGTGTGCAGCGGAAATAATCACCAATTAAAACTTTAAACTATGGCAGTGAAATAAGAGACAGTAAATATAATGCAGCAAGAGATAGAGAATTCAAACTCAGCGACACAGCAATGTATACTGGTATCCCTCTGAGAGGACTAATCCAGTCTCGAGTACTCTTGCTCGATGTTAATCCACTATAGCATAAGCTTTAACTGAGAGCTTGCAGTCTCTTACAACACCGTGCTTGGTGACAAGTGCACGACCGACTTCACAACACCGTGCTTGGTGACGAGCGCACGACCAGCTCCACAACAAGAAAAATTGCTGAACTTGGAACGACCTCTTTACAACTCTTGGAATACCAAAAGACTCTAAATCAACTATGATATTACTGGCTTTTGGCTAAGAGGTGTATAGGTATGATTTGAAAATCTTGGATCGTTTTGAAAACACTCGAATAGTAGAGAAGAGAAGATGAAGAGTGAATGAATGATTTGAAATGAAAAGTTCTTCTCTATTTATAGGCATTTTCTGGCACCGAACTCGGACAGAGTTCGGGCAGAGTTCGGATGCAGATATCTCGCAAAGAGACGTTGCTCGCAGATTTGGAGGCAACAGAAGTTTGAATACAAACTGACCGAACTCGGACAGAGTTCGGTCCGAACTCGGGCCGAACTCGATTATGAGTTCTGTCTGGAGATTTTTGAAATATTTTATTAGAAATTGTTTTCAAAGATATTTTGGAATATTTTGTAAAATGATATATGAGTGGTAATGGGTAGGCTTTTTAGAATGTGGACTGAGATAACCCTAAGCCAGTATTACCAAAACTGATTTTACAAAATAAATCTTAGACTCAATAAAATATAAAATACAGAATAAAATATGAAATGAGTCATCTTCAGATTTGATGATGTTGATGCTTCGTTGATGCAGTACAACGTCCGTTGAAATTAATTTCATATATCCTGAAATGATTAGCAGCAGTCTGTATATTTGTGTATTGACTTAAGTGCATGTTGATTATCAAAATCGGGTGTGACCATGGAATGGGCCAACAATCTCCCCCATTTTGATAATTGACAAACTTGAGTCTATACCAAATATATCTTTATAAAATAGAACAAAATACAAGTACCTGAATAAAAGAGATGGTTGATTTTGTTTTTGGATTTGTATGCTTTTTGGTATGTGTACTCTTTTTCTCCCCCTTTGTCAAATAGTAAAATGACTTGGCTCCCCCGTAATGTGTGAAGCCAACAATAGAAAACAAAAGACAAAGTGAAGCAAAAGAGACATGATCACAGCATAAAACAACTATAGAAAGAAAATGCTGGAAATAAAGTACTGAAAATGTCATACTAAAAAATGCTGAGTACAATCATCAAAAAATGTCTAACTAATGAGTTTAGACATAAAAGAAAAACTACATCAAAGCATAAAGATCATCATCTAACAAGTATCCACTATCCAAAAACTGAACCCACGTCACATAGTGGGGTCGTCAGCACCAGGAGCCTCTGGAGGAAAGTAGGCTGCAGTGGGGTAGAAGTGCTGGAAGGAAGCCTCATCTGTGAACCGAGGACCCGAAAAGCCTGGGTGAGGCAGGATGGTGATCGGATGGACTGGATCATGGGCTAGGCTGTAGTGGAGGTCAGCAATCCCGTTCCTCAGCACCTGAGCCTGAGAGATGCGTTTGAACTCCGAATCAAGATAACCTTGATGACGTTGCGCAGATATAGCAACAAAATCATCAAAGAGCTGATAGAAAGCCGGATCAAATCCCGGGGCAGGGGCTGGAGCAGGAGCAGAGCATTATCAGGAATCTCAGCGTCAGCAGCTGGAGTAGGCTGAGCTCCAGAAGACAGAGGTAGAGCAGAAAATCGGCAAGATCTGGTAAGCTCGATAGGAGTGGAAAAGAATGCACAAGTTTGAAGATCAATCTCAAAACGGCAAAAGATAGACGCCAAGTGTATAGGATATACCAGATTCCTTCCTGCATTTCTGCAGTTCAGCATCCAGGACATCATGGTCTTTGGGATAGAGAATGGAATACCAAAATGAATGTAGTATAAAGCAGAGAGTTCCAAGAAGGTCACTTCATCTGTGGATCCTTTCTTTAGAAGGAGTACAGAGAAAATCATGCGATGAAGTTCATAAAAATATTGGTTCAAATTCTTTGCATAAACCCTGCGAGGAACAGGGTTTGGATGACAAATAAGTTCTCTGAAAGAGGCAAGGGTAACATCAACAGGGAATTGGACATGGGTAATGTCAACCAATGCTTCACCAAGATCAGGAACATGGAAAAATTCACTGATATCGGTAGCACTGAATTCTAATTCTTGCCCAGCAATGCAAGAATAGAAGTTTCCGTTAGGTTTTACTTGCAAATTGCAGTAAAACATTCGGACAACATTGTCAAAAATATTTTCTGCTACCTCGAAGAAATCTCGCTAAGTGGTCAAAAGTAGGAGCATATCCAGAAAATATGGTAAAATTAACAAAAGCTCCATAGCAAATCTTACGACCAGAAAAGGAATCGAACCAAAGATCAGAAAATTCTTTGTCCGAAAATAAAGTAGAATCATAGTCTTCTGCATCTATTGGTCGTGCTGGACTGAATAGACTAGCTGGTGTATAATCAGAAGAGGAGGAGGCACCTTGGGAAGATGATCCTCTATGACGTTTAGGAGCCATGGAGAAGGTAGAAGAGAAAAAGGAATACCTTTTTGAGAAAGAAGGAAGATGAGAATGTTGAAACGCCCACCAGATCTCTTAGATTCCTTGCTAGGAGGAGGAGGAGGAAGAAATTTTAGGGAGGAAGGAGATGTTTCCACGGGTTAGAGTGTGGAAAGATGGTTGAAAGAGTTGAATTATAGAGTTTAGGGCCGGCTGTTCGATTCTGGAAATTAATACAGCGTCGACCGAACTCGGTCCGAATTCGGTCTGAACTCGGTCAGAGTTCGGCCCGAGTTCGGTCACTTGTATTCCCGAGACAATAAATGCAGTTCTGGTTGGTTAAAAGTAACTTTATGACTTTTGACTCTAGTATTTAATAACGTACTCTATTTATGGGTTAACTGTAGGGGTTTTTCCAGCTAACGGAGGTTCACCGGGGAACTCTTAAGTACCGCTTCGCTTCGATCGTAGTCGTGGTGACAGACATACCCTTTTTAGGTTTGTACCCAAAAATAATTTTCATTAAATAAATTTCAAATTTGCAAGTCATAAAATTAATTTTAATTACCATATATATTATGAATCTGAAAATTCAAGTATACCGAGCTCACGCCTCATTATGTTAAAACGGTCTTCAGCCAATGGTTTTGTGAATATGTCTGCTAGTTGATGATCCGTGTCAATAAATTCTAAGCAGATATCCCCGTGTTATTGATGATCACGAAGAAAATGATGTCTTATCTCTATGTGCTTTGTGCGTGAATGACAGATAGGGTTCTTAGTCAGATTAATAGTGCTAGTGTTGTCACAATAAATAGGAACTTTAGTGTAGTGCAGATTGTAGTCCTCTAATGTTTGCTTCATCCACAAAATTTGAGCACAACAACGTCCTGCGGCGATATACTCAGCCTCAGTTGTTGATAATGCTACTGAATTTTGTTTCTTGCTAAACCAAGAGACTAAGGCCTTTCCTAGAAAATGACATGTGCCGCTAGTACTTTTACGGTCCACTTTGTATCCTGCAAAATCTGCATCCGAGTAACCTATCAGGTCAAAGGATTTGGTTTTAGGATACCATAAGCCAAGTGTAGAAGTTCCTTTAAGGTATCGAAAGATACGCTTAACGGCACTAAGATGTGATTCCTTAGGATTTGCCTGATAACGTGCACAAATGCAAACACTAAACATAATATCAGGACGACTAGCAGTTAAATATAATAAACTACCAATCATACCTCGATACTTATGCTGATCGACAGGTTTGCCACTTTCATCAGCATCAAGCTTTGTAGATGTAGCCATAGGAGTCCCGATTGGCTTACATTCTCGAAGTCGTACTTTTTCAGTATGTCCTTCGTGTACTTAGCCTGGTTGATGAATGTTCCTTTTGAGTGCTGTTTGATTTAAAGTCCTAGGAAGAAGTTTAGCTCTCCCATCATACTCATCTCAAATTCACTCTGCATACACTTAGCAAAATCTTGACAGAGTTTTTCGTTAGTAGAACCGAATATTATGTCATCTACATAAATTTGCACAAGGAGGATATCATCATTCAAGGATTTTATAACAAAGTAGTAGCAACCTTTCCTTTTGAAAATCCATTATCAAGTAAGAAGGCACTTAGGCGTTCATACCAAGCACGAGGTGCTTGTTTGAGTCCATAAAGGGCTTTCTTAAGCTTGAAGACGTGATCAGGTTTTTGAAAAACTTCAAAACCAGGGGGTTGTTTCACAAAAACTTTCTCTTTTAAAAATCCATTTTAAATGCGCTTTTCACGTCCATTTGAAATAATTTAAAATCATTATAACATGAAAATGCACAAAACATGCGGATGGCTTCTAGTCTGCAACAGGAGCATAGGTCTCATCATAATCAATTTCTTCTTCTTGATTAAACCTTGTGCCACTAGACGTGCTTTGTTGCGTAGAACTTGTCCATCTTTACTGAGTTTATTTCGGAACACCCATTTGGTACCAATTATAGATTGACCAATGGGTTTAGGAACGAGTTCACAAACTTGGTTTCTCTCAAATTTGATTTAGTTCCTCTTGCATGGCAGAAATCTAAAACTCATCAGTAAAAGCATCATCTACATTCTTAGGTTCTATTTGAGAAATGAATGCTACATTTGTTGTTATTTCAAGATCCTTAAAAGATGAACGTGTACTTACACCTTTAGATACATCACCTATGATGAGTGTCCCTGGATGATCTGGCAAGAATTTTAATGAATCAATCTTTTGGGTCAGATCTTCCACAGTACTCTTCTCAGTTTTTCTATGGTATCTTCATCATCACCGTCGCTAGATCTGTGACTATTTAACTCATCAAAAGTAACATTAATAGTTTCTTTAATAATCACAGATCTTTTATTGAAAATTCTATATCCCTTACTCTTAGCAGCATATCCGAGAATATCCCGTCATCTCTTTGGAGTCGAACTTTCCCAAGTTATCCTTGGTGTTCAGGATAAAACAGCGACATCCAAAAACTTTAAAGTAAGAAATGTTTGGAATCCTTCCAAACCAAAGCTCATATGGTGTTTTCTTCGAGATTGGTCGAATTAACACCCTATTCAAAATATGACAGGCTGTACTAACAGCTTCTGCCCAAAAATATTTAGGAAGATTATACTGATTCAGCATGACTCTAGCAATTTCG
This sequence comes from Iris pallida, assembly GCA_029216955.1. Classification (NCBI taxonomy): domain Eukaryota; kingdom Viridiplantae; phylum Streptophyta; class Magnoliopsida; order Asparagales; family Iridaceae; genus Iris; species Iris pallida. The sequence continues at coordinate 20,812 of JANAVB010035674.1, read as the reverse complement.
CTTAGAGTATGATTCTTCCGCTCCATAACACTATTATGTTGGGGAGTTCTAGGACAAAAAAATTCATGGTAATAACCACTATCATCACAAAACTTTTTGAAATCAGAATTTTCGAATTCGCCACCATGATCACTTCGGATACGAGTAATCATGAAGCCTTTTTCGTTTTGTACCTTTTTGCAAAATATCTGAAATTCAAAAATTGCATCACTTTTGTTTGATAAGAAATAAACCCAAGTAAAACGAGAGAAATCATCAACAAGAACAAAAGCGTAGAGCTTACCGCCAAGACTAGCGACTCTACTAGGACCAAATAAATCCATGTGAATTAACTGCAAATGTCTAGAAGTACTTACAGCGTTGATGGATTTAAAAGTAGACATATGTGCTTTGTTCTTTTCACAGTCAGCACATACCATATCTCTCTTGAATGGAATCTCAAGGAGTCCTCTTACCAACTTTTTTGTACTTAGTCGTGAGATAGTATCCATGTTTGCATGTCCTAGTCTCATGTGTCATAGCCAGCTTTCATCTTGATTGGTGGCTACTAGGCACCTACCTGCATTATTAGTATTCTCCAAAAAGAAAACATAAATATTGTCTTCTCTAATCCCTTTATATATGGGATCACCAGATGACATATCATATATGGTACATTTATCTTTCACAAAATTGATACCATAACCATTATCTGCCAAATGACTTATGCTTAAAAGGTTATGTTTCAATTCTGTTACTAGACAAACATCCTTTATTACTGGATAGGGGAGAAATACCTACATTACTATTACCAATTATATCACCTCTCAAATTATTTTCGAAGGAGACATATCCTTCTTTCTTCATCGATAGCGTAGCGAACAAAGATGCATCACCAGTCATGTGTCACGAACATCCGCTATCGAGGATCCATTTGCTTTTAGCATGAGAGGGTTGAGGGTCCACCTACAAGACAAGTAGATGAATCATTTGGTATCCATTTTCTGAAGGGTCCATTCTGATTAGCTTTAGGTCTCCAGATTAAAGTGTGATTGTCAACAAGCTTTCTTGCCAAACAATAATGTGATATGTGTCCATGCGTGCCACAATAAGTGCAAGTAAGTTTAGAACCAGATGTGGTCACAACTGTGTTTACATGCTTGTTTGATTTCTTGGAGAACCTATAAGTGAAAGCATGGTGATAGTCGTGTTTCTTCTGTGCTTTCTATTTTTTAGTCCTCTTAGGTGTATGCTTAGCATTAGGACTAAACTTAGGCTGTGTCACAGGTATTGCCTGTTGCCTAACATGATTTCTAACTTTTAGAAATTGCAATAGACTCTTCATATCTAGCAGTCATATCTGAGAGTCTTTGTTCTGTTACTAAGTGCTTCTTCTTCTCTATGTCATATAGTTCTTGCATCTTGACATAGTCTCTTTCTTTTTTTTCAATTTTGAGGATAGTCTCATGATAGTCTACCTTGAGTTTGGCTATCTCTTCTGTGTTACCGGTAGTAGACGTCTCTTTAATATCTTCAATAAGATTGGACAGTCTAGCTAACTCGGTTGTGTATGCCTTAATCTCTTTTCGAGATTGCTTATACTTGTCGAGCACAGTTTTGTGATCTTCAAGTAGTTCGCTAAAGGTATTTTCTAATTCATCGAAAGTAAAATCATCATATAGAGGGTTTGAAGATACCTTATCACATACCATAAGACAGACATTTGCATTGTCGCAGGGTCTGTCCTCTTCTTCTGTATCACTGGCATCACTTTCATGCCAGATACTTGTGTTGGCATACTTTCGACCAGATGTTGCTTTTCTGCTTGATCTTGATCTGTCATATAGACTGCTTTTCTTTGAAGTTGGACAGTCCTTATTCATGTGCCCCGTCTTTTTGCATCCAAAGCAAATGGTTTCATCTTTATTGCTTTCTTGGACATCTCTCTTCCTTCTGCTTGATTTCTCAAACTTTAGGAATTTTTGAAAGTTCTTCACAAGTAGGGCCTGTTCATCACCACTTGATGATTCTTCATCAGAGTCGTTGCATGTTGATTTTCTTGCTTGAGCTTTGAAAGCAATAGATTTTCTTTTGGTGTTGCTTCTTCAAACTCTTGCAAATCAAGTTCATGGGTCATCAGCTTTCCCATCAGTGTTTCCAAGGACATAGTGGTGAGATCGTTTTCTTCAATGATTGATGTGGCTTTTGGATTCCAGTTCTTGGTTAGCGCCCGCAGCACTTTTCTGATCTTCTCATGATTGCTGTAATCCTTACCAAGAGATTGTAAAGGATTAGTTATATCAAAGAAACAGAGTAAACATCTGTATAATTGACTCACCGGGTTTCATCTTAAAAGATTCATATTCTTGTGTCAGTCTACTAATTTTGGATTCCTTCACTTGGAAAGTACCTTCATGAGTTACCTCAAGAAGTTTCCAAATTTTGTGAGACGTCTTACAGGTTGAAACTCTGTTGAACTCCGTTTTGTCAATTGCACAGAATAGTGCATTGATGGCACGAGCATCTAGACTAGCCTTAGCTTTTTTAGCTTCAGTGTATTTGTCAGAGGCTTCTCTACAAGCTGCCCTTCAACCACTGTGGGTGCTGGTTTCTTATAACCATCAATAACTATAGACCAAAGATCAAAGTCAAGAGATTTTAAGAAGAAAGTCATTCGTGTTTTCCAATAGGTATAATTTTTACCATCAAAAAGTGGGGGTCTATTTGTGGATTGCCCTTCACCGTTGAATATTGATTTCACGGCTGCTATATATACTCTCTGAGGTTTGTTATATAAAAATATAACCCACTCTGATACCAATTGTAGGACCGTTGAGCACCTCTAGAGGGGAGTGAATAGAGTGTGTGTGTGCAGCGGAAAATAATCACCAATTAAAACTTTAAACTATGGCAGTAAAATAAGAGACAGTAAATATAATGCAGCAAGAGATAGAGAATTCAAACTCAGCGACACAGCGATGTATACTGGTATCCCTCTGAGAGGACTAATCCAGTCTCGAGTACTCTTGCTCGATGTTAATCCACTATGGCACAAGCTTTAACTGAGAGCTTGAGTCTCTTACAATACCGTGCTTGGTGACAAGTGCACGACCGACTTCACAACACCGTGCTTGGTGACGAGCGCACGACCAGCTCCACAACAAGAAAAGTTGCTAAACTTGGAACGACCTCTTTACAACTCTTGGAATACCAAAAGACTCTAAATCAACTCTGATATTACTGGCTTTTGGCTAAGAGGTGTATAGGTATGATTTGAAAATCTTGGATCATTTTGAAAACACTCGAATAGTAGAGAAGAGAAGATGAAGAGTGAATAAATGATTTGAAATGAAAAGTTCTTCTCTATTTATAGGTGTTTTTTGGGACCGAACTCGGACAGAGTTCGGGCAGAGTTCGGATGCAGATATCTCGCAAAGAGACGTTGCTCGCAGATTTGGAGCCAACAGAAGTTTGAATACAAACTGACCGAACTCGGACAGAGTTCGGTCCAAACTCGGGTCGAACTCGGTTATGAGTTCTGTCTGGAGATTTTCGAAATATTTTATCAGAAATTGTTTTCAAAGATATTTTAGAATATTTTGTAAAATGATATATGAGTGGTAATGGGTAGGCTTTTTAGAATGTAGACTGAGATAACCCTAAGCCAGTATTACCAAAACTGATTTTACAAAATAAATCCTAGACTCAATAAAATATAAAATACAGAATAAAGTATGAAATGAGTCATCTTCAGATTTGATGATGTTGATGCTTCGTTGATGCAGTACAACGTCCGTTGAAATTGATTTCATATATCCTGAAATGATTAGCAACAGTTTGTATATTTTGTGTATTGACTTAAGTGCATGTTGATTATCGAAATCGGGTGTGACCATGGAATGGGCCAACAGTACATACTTGGAGTTGATCCTAAAGACGAGTTAGTTGTGGATGAACTGTATTTAGGTGAGAAGGAAGTCACGGAGGACATCTTGTTCGAGTATAACAATACTCCCAAACTAGTACGCAAGACCCAACGAAATGTGAAGAAGGCTTGGGAAGACATGCGTGATCAGATTTCACAACACATGTGGCATGATTACTGCATTGGACATGGTAGGGTATAAGTGTTACAAAATCCAAGTTTCTTTGAAACAGTGAATTGATATTAGTAGCAGTTTTTTTTGATATCTTTGCCATATGTTGTATTACTAGCAGTTTCTTGTACTGGTTTTTTATAATAGCTTAAACATGATATATAGTTTGTACTGTTTTGTAATGGGTTTCATTGTACATGTTAACAGGTAAGATGGGTGACAACTTTCCCAACTACAAACACTTTCAATCACATGTCGGTAGCCCTTTTGTACCTCCTCAAACAAAGAGGAGGTCACTTGGTACGAGTATGGGTGACACAACCGAAGGAGGACAAGAGCGGGTGACACAACCGAATCCCATCCGTCCAATTATAAATCCAATGCCCGACATAAATTGGGGAGGTAATATTGATCCTTTCATGAATTCGTATTCCTTTGTTGTTAGCCAAGGATCTAATCCACAAGGTCACAATGAGGAGCAAGTTGAATCTCCTCAAAAAATAAACCAAAGAAGCCATCGAATAGTACGGGTAAGAATGTTCCAAAACATGAAGGAACGCCCAATAAGCGTTGGGAGGATGAACATACAGAGGAACTTCTGAAGGTTCTTGCTAGGGAGGCCGAAGAGGGAAAAAAATGTGACAAAGCCTTCAGAAACAGTTCCTACACACTTGTATGTGCTATAGTGAAAGCCAAGTTTGGTACTTCATATAGCGTTAGCAATGTTCAAAACCATTTGCGTGGTTGGAAGTCTAAGTGGCTAGATATTTTGAAGGCCAAAGATTTTTCGGGAGCCGGATGGAATGAGGATCTTAGGATGGTCATTTTGGATGAGGAAACACATGAGGATCTTAAGAAGGTAGTTATATTTTTCTTACTACATATGTGACTTTATAATTCCAGATTTCAATATAACTAAATCTGATTTTTACTTGCGTAGGCCAAATCCAAACTAGCCCAATGGGTGAACATCCCTATTAGAAACTTTGATTTGTTGCAAATTGTATGTGGAGATGATCATGCAATAGGGGACAAAACAAAGGACCTCAACACAAAATGGGGACCAAGGGAGTGCGTTGATGTAGATACTCCTCCTCTTAGTGGCTCACAACATAACGCTACGACCTCCCAATCTACGAAATCCACTAGTAGAAAACGTCGTAGAGAGGCTAATGTGGGAAATGAAGCTATAAGTCAATTGGTGGGGAGTGTTACTTCAATGGCGGAGGCCCTTAGTACGGGGTTCAAGAGCCCTATAGAGAAGATGGGTGCTCAACTATTTGCTTTAGAGGGATATGAGTCCAATGTTTTGATGAATGCCTACAATTTTTTTTGCATGGACAACTTTGAAGCAAACAAGTTCATAGGGTTGCCCGAGAAATTCCAAAGGGCATGGCTAGACAACTTCATACAAGAAAACTAGTCTTGCATGAAGTTCTCACAAGGGGCTTATGTGAATGCTTTAACACCATGATGCAACTGCTTTTATTTTGTAATATTTGGTCACAAATTGCCTACTGCAGCATGATCTACTGCTGCTCTTTTGTAATATTTGCTAACTACTGCTGTCCTTTTGTAATATTTGCCCTTTGTGATATTTGTTACTATTTCAATAGTAATGTTTTCATATTTCAGTCAATACTTAGTCTGAAGGTTCTTTTCATATTTCATTCAATACTCACTCTGAAGGTTCTTTTCATATTTCAGTCAATACTCAGTAATGTTTTCATGTTTTCATATTTTAGTCATTACTGTTTCAATGATTCAATGATTAATTTTCCATGTGTTGTTTCATATGATTCAATGATTCATTTTTCAAGTGAAGTTTCAATACTCAGTCTGAAGGTTCAAGTGCTATTTCATATGTCAGTCCATGCAGTTTTATTAGGGTTATATGTGTTAATAATGTTTGAAATCTTTGTAGCATGTCATACTACGTTGTTTTGAAAGAAAAAAAGCAAGGAGTGTACACAACATGGGCTGAATGTTACATGCAAGTGAATGGGTTTAAAGGCGCTTGTTATTTCAAGTGCCATGATTATGAGGAGGCTAGGGGTTACTTCCACTCGAATGATAGGGATCGACGAACTGGTCCTAAGGGAGAAGATGTAGTTAATGGCCACCCAACGGCCATTATTGCTATGTTAGGTTTTCTTACGTTACTTGTTTCACTTTTTGTTTGGGCCTATATTATGTAGGCCAAGTCTATTATGTAGAACAAAGTCTATTTTGTAATTGGGGCCAAACCTGCTGCCTCATAAAGCTACTCGTGCATGTAATGACAATGTTTATGTAATCTTTGTTTGCAGGGGTTGTCTTTGAATGAAATATGAAGGTGGAACCTATAGTAGAAGCTAAAGTTGACGGCCTCCCCTACCAAATTGGTGATGGATGGAGGTAGCCAACTTGTAGCTAAGTTTTAGACAATGATGAGGAGGGTAACCTTTGAGTCTAAAACATACATCCGTCCCGACAACACAAATGAGGAAGGTGCCCCATGATGAGAACCAAAACTTGATGGCCACCCCACCAATTTGGTGATGGATGGAGTAGTCAAGTTTTTAAATTGACGATGATGAGTGGGATGGTGAATCCTTTGAGCCAATTACTATAACATCATTTTATTGATGTGGGCTAAGTTTTTAAATTGGCGATGATGAGTGGGATGGTGAATCCTTTGAGCCAATTACTACAATATCATTTTATTGATGTGGGCTAAGTTTTTTAATTGGCGATGATGAGTGGGATGGTGAATCCTTTGAGCCAATTACTACAATATCATTTTATCGATGTGGGCTAAGTTTTTTAATTGGCAATTACTACAATCATTTTTGGCCTACTGCAGTTTGCATTATTGGTTTTCGAAGGCTTGTTTCATTTTTTAAGACCTTATTTATGGAAGTTTCTATATGAAGTGAGTATAAACTGCATATTAGGTCTCCAATTTGTGGAAGACCTCATTTATGGAAGTTTCTATATTTGTGGAAGACCTAATTTGTGGAAGACCTTATTAGTATAAACTGCAGTTTCTATTTGGCCTAATGCTAACTTTCTATATTTGGCCTAATGCTGCAATTACATCTTCCACAAATTAGGTCTCCAAACCAAACGCTGCAAAACTGTCACGACCCGCACCCTAGAATAAGGGCATGTGACGTGGGTACGTCCAGCCTACGCCTCGGCGTGTAGAACGCTGTCCTAGGTCACAACATCTAACAAATAAGGGTAATATACAGTTATACTCCCCGAATGGGGGTGACATAACACAATATAACTCAACCACATCTAGGGTAGAACAGGAATGAGATAGAAAGATAAAGATAGATAACAACCAGGAATGTAACATCACCGAGATACAAATCCAGAAAATCTAAGTGACTAAAATAAATACATCTCAGAATATCTCAAGTCTAATACAGTAATCCCAAAATAGTAAGGCAATCCTAAGCTAATGGAAGTAACATCAACTGCCAGCAGGTACAAGTCACTAGTGATGTCTAATGCTGCACCAAGAGGGATAGACACCAGAGCCTCATCATTCACTGTAAAATTTTTAACAGGTCCAGTCAGGACGGGAGCGAGTACAGTACATCTCAACAAAATCATAACCGGTTAGGAAATATAAACATGCTAGAGAGTAAGATACAGGATCTGAAGAATAAAATGATCAAAGAGAGAGACTGTAAGTAAATAGCTACAATATATAGAGAACTAACAGTGCTAGTGATTCAGAGCACAAGATGGTTATGTAGATGGCACGATGTTATACACGAGTAATCTACAGAGGTTTGTACACGAGTAATCTACTGGATTGAATACATAACCACTTCTACTCCCCCGCCCCAATCAATACACAAGGATCCAGCTACGTTATGTTATTGTACACGAAGGTCATGTGAAAACATGATTATACACGATTCACACGTTTCGTATACGAATGTAACAAATACAAGGAGTACACGATGTTTCCGATAAAGTACACGAACACGAATACCCGATGTATCCGCTAAGGGGGATAACATTGCACAACCAGATCCATATAGTACTAATCCGTGTTTCCAACGTGTCAGCATCATGTAAAGTAATCTAAAGCAGGAATATAATCCTAAACAAGATATGAAATGATCAGAGAATGTACTCGCCTGCTAACTGAAAGTCCGAGATGAAAATACTGTCCGAGGAGTGGTGTCTGGCTCCTATTAGAACAGCACAAGTCACAACAAGTCCAGAATGGTAAATAATATGCACTACAATGCATTTTACATGAATCTAGGTCAATTTAGGCCAAAGTCAACTCTTGGTCAACTTTGGTCAACTCTAGAAGTCAAACTAGGTCAACCAAGTCTAATCTAGGTCAACTAGTCTAATCTAGGTCTAGCAAGTTATTCTAAGTTATAGCAAGTCTACTCTAGGTTCACTAGGCTAATCTAAATAGAGAAGTACACATAACCAAGCCATGCCTATACACTGTCACCCAACATCATAATACATCCTATCACACAATATATATAAGCCTATCTCATACCCATATATATTTCACACATCAATATATATAACTAATATATCTAGGAACTAAATAACACTACGAGCATGTATATAATATATCAATATACAAGAGAGTGTATGTGTGTGTGTGGGGGGGGGTGTGCATTGTGACAGAAAAAGGGAAAGGAAGGAAAAATAATCAGTTTAGAGCTTGTGCTCAGGTGTCATGGTGTGAGAGGACTGTGAAGAGACTGTGGTGCGTGTATATGTGCCAAGTGAACAAAGTGGAAGCATGGAAGGCAAACAGAAAGCAGTTCAGTCAATTCAAAAGAAGGGAAAAACAATGAAGAGGAATAGCATTAGTTTCTGACTACAAATCAGTGTAAAAACTGAACAACAGTCCAACAATACACAATGTTTAACCCCAAAACAGTCAATAATGAAATCCTCATTCAGTTTATACAGTGAAGGTTCAATTGCAGGAAAGAAATCAGTGATTAAGTACAAAAGTTCAAAACATTCTCAGGTTTAACATTCACTCAACAGTTAAGAACAAAAACTGGAATTGACATTTAGATGAAATCCCATAACAGTTAACTAGAGAGGTTAACAATGTGCAGTAGAGAAGATTTCAGTTTTCAAGCAATAACAGTTCAAGAGAACCCATTCCCAGGTTAATGAAAAACTGGGAACACAATATCCATATCATTCTCAGGTTAAACTGACTGAACAAAACCAATTACCCAAACTTAATAATCAGTAACACTCAAACCATGCCCCTCAAACTCAGGTTTGTAAGAAACCACATAAATCTCAGTTAACAATATCATTTAACAATCTCAGGTTTTTAAGAGCTGAACACAACTAAATCATTATACAATCTAAAACATACCATATCAGGTTTAAACAAATCATTTAAACAATCTCAGTTTTATAGCCTATTGGAAGGAACAGTGACATGTTCAGGTTTATACAACTCATGACAGTGATCTCGATATTTAAAACTCAGCAAGTTAGTGAACAGGGAATAAATTTCCAGGTTCCCAAAAGAACAGTGTGCAAACCAATCTCAGGTTTGACATAAATCATGAATCAAAATTGAGTTTGATAGCATCATGAACTCAGTGAAATATAGTTGATTCTCAGGTTTTGTCAATTCAAATGTAGTTCACACATAACAGGAAACATTCAGTCCACAACCTATTCTCAGTGAATTACCTAAGTTAAAAAAAACAATGTCAGGTATACAGTGAATCCCCACAGTTCAACAGTTAACAGTAAAGAAAAGGAAATCAATGAACTATGTATATTTAATTAAGGAAACACCCAAATCAGTTCAGAAGAAACCAAATCAGTTCTAACACCCTTTAAACACATTCCAAAGCCTTCATGAATTCAATGTACATCAATATGTATACTAACCAATATAGGAAGAATTAAACAGTGACAGTAGCATTTAATCAAGGTCGACAGTTGGAAAAACTGGAATGAAATCAGTTAAATGCTCACCAAATAGGAAACAAATTCAGTTCATCACAGTGATCCAACTTGGACACCAATTTCCAAAACACACCATACAAATCCCAAATTTTGAATGAAACACTTAGCTAATATAATATATAACATGTAGGGATCCAAAAATCAACTAAGCATAACACAAAAAGGGAAATTAATATGGTTTAGAAAACTGGGATTTCAAGTATCAGGACATGTCAGAAAACATGCAGTAACTCCCCATTTCGAATCCAATTTCACTTTAAGCCTAAATTAACATGTAAATTAATTTAACAGAGATTATATAACACATTTAGGATCTAATAATCATTAAAACATAATTTAAAAACATTAAGAATCGATTAACAACAGAATACAAGTCACAGAACACACACGCACACAGAGCTGCCCAGTGCACACGAAATAACGTGTCCGACATGACACGAGGACTCGTGAAACTTTGCGAGCCTCGTGTCAGTCACAGCCCCTAACCTCAGGCCAAAAATCACGTGTCCACGTGGAGAAACGAGCCGCGCAGTAGCCCCCGAGCAGCAGGGTACGCACTGTGCCCGCGCGCTCGCACCCGCACTCGCGTGTCCCGTGTTCCCCACGACTCGACACGACACGAATAACAGCACACGACACAAGGAAATCCCTAGACGACACCTGGGGCTAGCTTCCTATTCAAAAGGATTTCAAAAACTCGACCGAAAAGTCCTTTAGGACATTTCGTCGAACACCTACACCATGCTCTGATACGTGTCCGATACGGACACGAAATGAGCCTAAAACCTAGGGTTAGCCTACCCTACAGTTGGGTGAGGGCTAGGGGATCCCTAAAATGATTTTTGACAGAATTTAAAGGCATTAAATAGGATTATACCTATAGGTGTTCAAACCCCCAAAAAGCTCCAAAGAGAAGGATCTCTCAAACCACCAAAAGCTCTCCAAATTGTTTGCTCCCTGTCAAAACTCATTTCCAACAGCAAGAACACAATATTTAGAGCCTATTGGAATTGTTTGAAGGAAAAAGGACTTGAAATGAATTTAATAGGAATTTATGAAGATGGAACTTACCTCTTTCTAAAAACTTGATAAACCCTAAGAGAGAGAGGCTAGCCCTAATCCCTAGGAGAGTATTTATAGAAGGGGGGAGGCTGTCATGTGGCTGGCCATAGGGCCCTAGGGCTAGGTTTTGGCTAGTTGATTGAGTCCTAATTGGTTTAAGTCATGATTATGACTTGTGACTTTACAAGCCATTCTTAGACTAAACTAATTCCTAATTTCACCAAATTAATCCCAATGAGTTCATCCTCATGAACTTAAGTCAACCTAGGTTCTCAAATCCTAATCTCTTAGTCAAGACCTAGGTTAGCCACTAGGTTAGTCTATAAGGTCAACTTAAGTCAAAGTCTCTAAAACACCAAAAACAATTATTCTAAAAAATCACTCAAAAATCACAATAATTATAAATAATAATAATAATTCAATTTAAATTCTAAAATTTTAAAATGACCAAAATACCCTCATTTGGAAAACTGGGTGTTACAATCCTACCCACCTTAGAAAAATTTCGTCCTCGAAATTAAAATGATCGTACCCCTCCTAGGTCGAACCCCCACAAACAAAGTCTCAGAAACCTATTTAAATCATCCAGTTGGAAAATGTAACCTATAGGGTCATGGCATGTAATATCAGTTTGGGATCTCATCTAGTTACACCAACATGCTACAGTACTAGGCAATCATAAGGTATCAAAACATCCAACAATATGGTAGAGTGTATCAATTTCAAAGACTGGCTAAGATATAGGTCAAGGACTCACCTCCAACTAGGTATGGTGGCTGGAACTCCCTCCCGAAGGCGGAGTCCTGGCTGGGATATGTGCAGCAGGACAGTCTCGCAGCCTGTGTGCAGCTGACCCACACAACAGGCACACTCCTCTTTTCTTCCTACAGATGCCCCACACATGTCCAGGCTTTTTACAGAAGGTGCATGTAGGCACCTTCTCAGCTGGCCTCTGCTCAACAGAAGTCTGGACTGGGTTACCTGGTCTAGGCTGATAGTCTGGGTGCTCACGGGACTCTGTGTATACACTGCTCCTCGGCCTCTTAGAACTAGGCTCCCCTCCTGAATGTACCAAATCCCACAGCAGTTGGATCCCACGACCCTGCTCCTTCAGGATCTCAGTCTGAACTCTCTGTGTCTCCAACACATCCCGGAGAAGTCTGGATATCTGAGCTCCGTCAGAAAACAAACCTATCGAGGGTATGGTATGGGGTACTGCTCCTGGAGGCAGAGGAGGAGACGGGGAAGGACTCTTGGTCTCAGATGAGACTGCCACTCTCTCCTGAGTAACAGGTGGTGGAAAACTCTCTGGTAAGGATGCTGACACCTCCTCGATGGCGGAAGGTGCCACTACTCTTGGGTCAGCCTGAGGGGTCACTACCTCCTGAGCAATAGGAGGTGGAAGCACACTGTCAGTAGCTGCAGCTGCTCTCAGGCGACAGGCTTGGGTCATGGGTGCCATACTGGAAAGGACAAAACACAACAATCATTAAGGCTGTACAGCAGTCTACCATCCTATCTGTAAAACTGGTATTTATCAAGAAAATAAAATAAGACAACTACCAATCATCTATAAAGGGTACTATTTAAGAAAAATTAAAACCAAAAGTTTAAGGAACGAAAGTCAATAGCATTGAATTCAATCACAATCTATATATATAGAAGAGAGTGTTAGAGGAAAGCTAACATTAAGCAAGGGTCATGTGGTTTGTGGCATATACATGAAGGTGTTATAGGAGGATTTGGGTCTCAACTATAGCTATCAAGTTACACTATTCATGGCATATTAGTTAAGCAATCTACAAGGCACAATCTATTACTCCTAGCATGTATGGCTAACCGTGTATATATGTATATCTATATGTATAGAGAGGTAAAGATTTAATTATGCATCTACATACATTATAACATGTTTACAGAATTATATATATCTATATAGCTATATGAACATATCATAGAGATGAAAGGTTAGGTTTTCATGGCAGTTGTGAACATTAGTGTAGAGTGTTAAGTGTACATGGGTTAAAACTTGAAATAAAGGGGTTCAATCATTCAGTTTAGCTCATCATTACATATTTGATCTGAAATTGAACTACACATATTGAAGCAGTGTAAAAATGTTAACATGAATTCAGTTTTCAAAATTTTAGAGAATTCGAACATCAAAACCATCTCAATGTTTACCACAACCACAACCTAACATGTAAGAGTATGAACCTAACATTATAAACTTGCACACAACCATGTATACGGCTCAAAATATTACAATTTAAAACTGCAATTTGAACTAAACTCTTAGAATCCAAGGTTAAGGGTTTACTATGTACACAGTCTCAGATTTGACAATTCAACACAAAACACAACAAAAATTTTGAAATAAAGCCCTGTATATAACATATATGTGTAGTGATGTAAGCAAACTAATAACACGAAATTTAAATTTAAATTACGAATTTAATATGGAGAAACATAGAACTAGTCACTGATACTGCACTATATTGGAATACTAGGATTTTGAGAACTTAACATTAATCATATTAACATGCATTTAGATAGGTTGGTAAACAAGTGTAGTATGCATACGTGTCAGGCAAGTATCTGTGTCCACCATATATTAGGGTAATACAAGAATCAATGGCAAGAAGAAAATAATGATAAAATCTGTTCTGCCTATCTGTTTAAAAGAAGGAACTATTTTGAAACCAGAGTTACAATATCAAATCTAAGTCAAGGTCTAGCAAAATCACCAATTCATTGTATTAGAAAGAATTTATTGCAAGAAGTTACACAAGGTTATAGTAACAGCTAGGCTACTCCTACTCATACTCCTACTCCTAAGTTATTTGATGATGGGTACAATTTATACAACAGAATGGTACGATAGAGATGATATGTTTAAACCTTCTCAAGATACAATCTGATAATCATATGCGTCTGTCCAAAATTACGTTACTCAGAGTCCTCGCCATGCCAGTAAGCAAGGCTGCGAATAACGATAGATTCTATAACTAGGGTATGCACCCCTACAATCATGTCGTCTGGAAATCTCGCTATGCCGACTAGTATAGCTGCGAGAATTTTCAAATCTCATAACCAAGATGCGTACATCCGAAGCCAGGTCTCCATGTTTCCGCCACGCCAGCTAATATGGCTGCGATAAACTCTAGGTTCCATAACCAAGTAGACGTTTTACCATCCCTGTATTCCCGTCAATATATGTTATCAGAAAATATCGTAACTCAGGCTATAAAATTCATCTCGATAGGAAAATCAAAATCAACAACGATTCATCAACATCAAATTCAATAATCAAGGAGTGAGAGCGAACAAGCAAGGGGAAGGATTTCAATTGAAGTTTAAATAAGATTCTCAAGGGTCGTCCCAGGAATCTTTCAAGGAATCCTAACTGTGATTGAGTACCCTTAAAAATATATCCTAATCCTACTGCAGGCTGTAGTGATACTCTAGTTCGAATACCACTACATAAACTCGACCTGCATGGGCCACCACTAAAAATGTGTCACGACCCGCACCCTAGAATAAGGGCACGTGACGTGGGTACGTCCAGCCTACGCCGCAGTGTCGGCGGTAGAACGCTGTTCTAGGTCACAACATCTAACAAAAAAGGGTAATATACAGTTATACTCCCTGAATGGGGGTGACATAACACAATATAACTCAACCACATCTAGGGTAGAACAGGAATGAGATAGAAAGATAAAGATAGATAACAACCAGGAATGTAACATCACCGAGATACAAATCCAGAAAATCTAAGTGACTAAAATAAATACATCTCAGAATATCTCAAGTCTAATACAGTAATCCCAAAATAGTAAGGCAATCCTAAGCTAATGGAAGTAACATCAACTGCCAGTAGGTACAAGTCACTAGTGATGTCTAATGCTGCACCAAGAGGGATAGACACCAGAGCCTCATCATTCACTGTAAAATTTTCAACAGGTCCAGTCAGGACGAGAGCGAGTACAGTACATCTCAACAAATCATAACCGGTTAGGAAATATAAACATGCTAGAGAGTAAGATACAGGATCTGAAGAATAAAATGATCAAAGAGAGAGACTGTAAGTAAATAGCTACAATATATAGAGAACTAACAGTGCTAGTGATTCAGAGCACAAGATGGTTATGTAGACGGCACGATGTTATACACGAGTAATCTACAGAGGTTTGTACACGAGTAATCTACTGGATTGAATACATAACCACTTCTACTCCCCCGCCCCAATCAATACACAAGGATCCAGCTACGTTATGTTATTGTAGACGAAGGTCATGTGAAAACATGATTATACACGATTCACACGTTTCGTACACGAATGTAACAAATACAAGGAGTACACGATGTTCCCGATAAAGTACACGAACACGAATACCCGATGTATCCGCTAAGGGGGATAACATCGCACAACCAGATCCATATAGTACTAATCCGTGTTTCCAACGTGTCAGCATCATGTAAAGTAATCTAAAGCAGGAATATAATCCTAAACAAGATATGAAATGATCAGAGAATGTACTCGCCTGCTAACTGAAAGTCCGAGATGAAAATACTGTCCGAGGAGTGGTGTCTGGCTCCTATTAGAACAGCACAAGTCACAACAAGTCCAGAATGGTAAATAATAAGCACTACAATGCGTTTTACATGAATCTAGGTCAATCTAGGCCAAAGTCAACTCTTGGTCAACTCTGGTCAACTCTAGAAGTCAAACTAGGTCAACCAAGTCTAATCTAGGTCAACTAGTCTAATCTAGGTCTAGCAAGTATTCTAAGTTATAGCAAGTCTACTCTAGGTTCACTAGGCTAATCTAAATAGAGAAGTACACATAACCAAGCCATGCCTATATACTGTCACCCAACATCATAATACATCCTATCACACAATATATATATAGCCTATCTCATACCCATATATATTTCACACATCAATATATAACTAATATATCTAGGAACTAAATAACACTACGAGCATGTATGTAATATATCTATATACAAGAGAGTGTATGTGTGTGTGTGTGGGAGGGGGTGTGCATTGTGACAGGAAAAGGGAAATGAAGGAAAAATAATCAGTTTAGAGCTTGTGCTCAGGTGTCATGGTGTGAGAGGACTGTGAAGAGACTGTGGTGTGTGTATATGTGCCAAGTGAACAAAGTGGAAGCATGGAAGGCAAACAGAAAACAGTTCAGTCAATTCAAAAGAAGGAAAAAACAATGAAGAGGAATAGCATTAGGTTCTGACTACAAATCAGTGTAAAAACTGAACAAACAGTCCAACAATACACAATGTTTAACCCCAAAACAGTCAATAATGAAATCCTCATTCAGTTTATACAGTGAAGGTTCAATTTGCAGGAAAGAAATCAGTGATTAAGTACAAAAGTTTAAAACATTCTCAGGTTTAACATTCACTTAACAGTTAAGAATAAAACTAGAATTGACATTTAGATGAAATCCCATAACAGTTAACTAGAGAGGTTAACAATGTGCAGTAGAGAAGAATTCAGTTTTCAAGCAATAACAGTTCAAGAGAACCCATTCCCAGGTTAATGAAAAACTGGGAACACAATATCTATATCATTCTCAGGTTAAACTGACTGAACAAAACCAATTACCCAAACTTAATAATCAGTAACACTCAAACCATGCCCCTCAAACTCAGGTTTGTAAGAAACCACATAAATCTCAGTTAACAATATCATTTAACAATCTCAGGTTTTAAGAGCTGAACACAACTAAATCATTATACAATCTAAAACATACCATATCAGGTTTAAACAAAATCATTTAAACAATCTCAGTTTTATAGCCTATGGAAGGAACAGTGACATGTTCAGGTTTATACAACTCATGATAGTGATCTCAATATTTAAAACTCAGCAAGTTAGTGAACAGGGAATAAATTTCCAGGTTCCCAAAAGAACAGTGTGCAAAACCAATCTCAGGTTTGACATAAATCATGAATCAAAATTGAGTTTGATAGCATCATGAACTCAGTGAAATATAGTTGATTCTCAGGTTTTGTCAATTCAAATGTAGTTCACACAAAACAGGAAATATTCAGTCCACAACCTATTCTCAGTGAATTACCTAAGTTAAAAAAAACAATGTCAGGTATACAGTGAATCCCCACAGTTCAACAGTTAACAGTAAAGAAAAGGAAATCAATGAACTATGTATATTTAGTTAAGGAAACAACCCAAATCAGTTCAGAAGAAACCAAATCAGTTCTAACACCCTTTAATACATTCCAAAGCCTTCATGAATTCAATGTATATCAATATGTATACTAACCAATATAGGAAGAATTAAACAGTGACAGTAGCATTTAATCAAGGTCGACAGTTGGAAAAACTGGAATGAAATTAGTTAAATGCTCACCAAATAGGAAACAAATTCAGTTCATCACAGTGATCCAACTTGGACACCAATTTCCAAAACACACCATACAAATCCCAAATTTTGAATGAAACACTTAGCTAATATAATATATAACATGTAGGGATCCAAAAATCAACTGAGCATAACACAAAAAGGGAAATTAATATGGTTTAGAAAACTGGGATTTCAAGTATCAAGACATGTCAGAAAACATGCAGTAACTCCCCATTTCGAATCCAATTTCACTTTAAAGCCTAAATTAACATGTAAATTAATTTAACAGAGATTATATAACACATTTAGGATCTAATAATCATTAAAACATAATTTAAAAACATTAAGAATCGATTAACAACAGAATACAAGTCACAGAACACACACGCACACAGAGCTGCCCAGTGCACACGAAATAACGTGTCCGACACGACACGAGGACTCGTGAAACTTTGCGAGCCTCGTGTCAGTCACAGCCCCTAACCTCAGGCCAAAAATCACGTGTCCACGTGGAGAAACGAGCGCGCAGTAGCCCCGAGCAGCAGGGCACGTACTGTGCCCGCGCGCTCGCCCCGCACTCGCGTGTCCCGTGTTCCCCACGACTCGACACGACACGAATAACAGCACACGACACAAGGAAATCCCTAGACGACACCTAGGGCTAGCTTCCTATTCAAAAGGATTTCAAAAACTCGACCGAAAAGTCCTTTAGGACATTTCGTCGAACACCTACACCATGCTCTGATACGTGTCCGATACGGACACGAAACGAGCCTAAAACCTAGGGTTAGCCTACCCTACAGTTGGGTGAGGGCTAGGGGATCCCTAAAATAATTTTTGACAGAATTTAAAGGCATTAAATAGGATTATACCTATAGGTGTTCAAACCCCCAAAAAGCTCCAAAGAGAAGGATCTCTCAAACCACCAAAAGCTCTCCAAATTGTTTGCTCCCTGTCAAAACTCATTTCCAACAGCAAGAACACAATATTTAGAGCCTATTGGAATTTGTTTGAAGGAAAATGACTTGAAATGAATTTAATAGGAATTTATGAAGATGGAACTTACCTCTTTCTAAAAACTTGATAAACCCTAAGAGAGAGGCTAGCCCTAATCCCTAGGAGAGTATTTATAGAAGGGGGGAGGCTGTCATGTGGCTGGCCATAGGGCCCTAGGGCTAGGTTTTGGCTAGTTGATTGAGTCCTAATTGGTTTAAGTCATGATTATGACTTGTGACTTTACAAGCCATTCTTAGACTAAACTAATTCCTAATTTCACCAAATTAATCCCAATGAGTTCATCCTCATGAACTTAAGTCAACCTAGGTTCTCAAATCCTAATCTCTTAGTCAAGACCTAGGTTAGCCACTAGGTTAGTCTACAAGGTCAACTTAAGTCAAAGTCTCTAAAACACCAAAAACAATTATTCTAAAAAATCACTCAAAAATCACAATAATTATAAATAATAATAATAATTCAATTTAAATTCTAAAATTTTAAAAATGACCAAAATACCCTCATTTGGAAAACCGGGTGTTACAAAAACCCTAGCAGTTGCAAGCAAACCCAATTTTCCAAGTCACTTTCATGCAACCCCCGGGCAGCCAAGCAGCCCCTAATTGGTCTGGAAGAAGTTTCATTTTCAGTCCAGAAGAACATTTTCAGGACAAATTGGGATTTGGCAATTCTTTCTATGATGCTATTCTTTGAGCCAATGCTTGGTTGTATTTGAATGGGATGGTAATCCTTTGAGCAATCCTTTGAGCCAATGCTTGGTTGTATTGGGCAATCCTTTGAGCCAATGCTGCAGTTTTTCAAATGTGCAGAATTAGCAAGTTGGCATCACTTGCAGTTTTTCAATTGGTCTACAGTTTTTTAATGTGCAGTTTTTCATTTGTTCTTCATTGTATTTCGATATTGTACTTGAGTATCATATATGAGCATCAATTCTAAATTTTCAGTGGTAACATTACCCTATTTAATTCTAAATTGAGCCCATTTTGATCCCAGTTATTAGTTTCTGATCCAATTTTTACTTTACGAATATCCGTTTTCAATGTCAGTTTTCAATTCAGTTTACTGACATCTTATGTGGGCTGTGATGATTTGGGAATGTTCATTTTGAATGCTGCAGTTTTATAATGTGTAGTTGGGCTGTGATGATTTGGGAATGTTCAGTTCGATGCAGCTCTCTTTTTGGTATCTCAGTTTGCCAATTATCATTTTGAATGCTGCACTTTGATGCAGCTCTCTTTTTTGTATCTCAGTTTGCTCAGTTTGCCAATTATCATTTTTTGTATCTCAGTTTGATGCAGCTCTTTATTGTATCTCAGTTTGCCAATTGGGAATGTGCAGTTTTTTGATATCTTAAATGGGCTATGATGAGAAGGCAATGTTCAGTTTTATGCATTCGCCATTTTCAGTATCTCAGTTTGCCAATTTTCAATTTGAGTATCATAATCTGCATTTTTCATCATATGGGAATGTGCAGTATTCGAGTGTGCAGTTTTTTTCGAGTATCACTTCAATTCTCACTATTACTTGTTTCAATTTTCTGTCATATATGGACTGGCTAGCTTGCAACAATGGATATTTGCACACGAAAGACTGGCTAACAGGCAAGAATGGATGTATTTGCGTATCACTTGCCTTTGCATAACGGTTGCCAAATTCTGAGCCCCATTATGTTGTCCAAATTCTGAGCCCCATCATGTTGTCCAAATTCTGAGCCCCATCATGTTGTCTATTATATGTATGTTTTTGAAGTTTTTGAAGATTTCAGGAGCAACATTTCGGATTTGTTTATGATGTAAGAACATATTTGGCGGGTTCTATTCTGAGGAAGAACATTTTTGGCGGGTTTTATTTAAGCTGGTTTTGAATATGGATTGGATTTCATTGTTCATATTTCATGAGTGGTAACCATACCAATTTTTGATTTTGGTGAGTATATCACTTGCAAGTGATACTCCAAACAATGAAACTCAACTATTTTAGTCCCCACCCACACTTGCAAGTGCAATCCAAACATACCATATTGCAGCTGGTCACTTGCAGGGGAACCATATCTATGTATCCAAATAAAATTTGGAAGGTGGCATGCATTGTAAGTGATGGATTCCATCATGTGGTAAGTGACATGGAGTAATTGCAAAAAATGTTGACCTTCATTTAAACCCAAAATTTACCCCAAATCTATAAACCCTAATAAACACGAATCGGCCAACACCCCAAAAAGAAACCTAACCCTAACCTTCCCAATGGCCGGACGGAGACGCCTCCCGCCCCATGTCATCCGCGT
>JANAVB010035673.1:0-32743 GCA_029216955.1 Iris pallida | reverse complement strand
GCCCCTACTCCGGGTGCAGGTTATGGCATATTTTTAGTGGTGGCCCATGCAGGTTAGAAGTCACAATTAGTGTGTCGTAGTGGTGCTCAACTTAGAGTGCTGCTACGCCTGCTATAGGTTTAGAAGATATAGGCTATAGGCTAAGGATACTTAACCACAATTAGAAAACTTCCAATTTTTTTATAGAACTATCTTTTCTTGATGCTGAATTTTTTTTCCTCTCAAATTGTCCTCCCTTGACATGATCTATCTTGTGTCATATTGACTTCTTTCTTTCGATCTGTCTTCAGGATGGTGATGACTCGATCTTAGCGTTCGAGACCTGCGGATACTGAGAGGTCTGCTACCTTCCACAGACTTGATCCTAAAATGTCTACTGCAGTCGAAGTATCTGCAGTTACTTTTGGGGGCGCTCCTTCGTCAGTTACGAGGACCGTCCCTGGGGTCACTGTGTTAGTTTTGATTCTGGGGGTGACGGTGGAGGCTCAGAAGAAGTGTAGAAACTCTGCCTTACTCCTTGGACTATCAGACATAATCTTTGCTCTTAAGAAAATTGCCAGCCTTTAGCATGGGTGTGGTACCCTGCTATTTATAATGATTTTGGGATGAAGATTATTTTGGGCCGTATAGATGGCCACGTGGCCACATGGTTGTAACAACATACGAAGACTCGATCTTCGGCTACCAGCTGGTGGTTTGTTGAGATTTCTTTGTTGCAGCAAATCTGGGTGGTTGAGGCTTGGTCAACTTGCCATGTGCCCTATCTGTTTGAGACAGCAAGTGAAGGGCCACATAGAGCTTGGAGCATTTTGGACCTCATAGTTCTTCTTGTCCTTTAGTGCTCGGCCATGCTGGGCCGCATGAGACTCATGTGGCTCAAGTCGTAGTCTCCCTTAGCCACGTGTCCCACCAGCAGTGCCACCAGTCCGTATGAAGTTTGGAGACTTTTGGGCCAGATAGATCCTGTATTCTGGGCCGCATAATGCACATACGGCTAAGGTCGTAGTCCCTCTGAGCCACGTATCCCACCAACAGTACCACCAGTCAGCATAAGTTTGGAGACTTTTGGGACACATAAATCCTGTATTCTGGGCCACATAAGGCTTATGCAGCTCAGGTCGCAGTCCCCCTGGCCGTATGACACCCCTGCGGACCAAGCCTCAGACCGCATGAACTCTCAGGCACGTGGGCCCTAGGTTCAGGCACGTGGGCCCTATGTCTGGTGACATGAAACTTTTTTGTCTTTTTTGAAAGGTCACGTCTTATCTTCATCTTTTTGTCAGGATGTGTCAGAGTTGTCAGAGTTGTCAGCTTTGTCAGAGGTGTCAACTTTGTCAGAGGAGCCTCTACGGCTGATCATCTCGGCCGCATAAGTAGCTCTTTTCTCTGTGGTCTGCATCAATCTGTTTGAGACAGAAATGATGGGCCGCATAGAGTTTGGGGAATTTTGGACCGCAGAGTTTGTTATGCGGCTATTCCTTCTGCGGACCAAATTAATTTGGCCCAGAGCACCCATGCGGTCAGCTTTGTAATGTGATATGCATGAACCCTATCTTTCTATGTTTCTACAAGACCCCCTTCAAAGTTTTGAAATTACAAATTTGGAATACTTTGAATATGAAGCATGGAGGTATGTTAAGTCGTAGGGAGGCTTCGAGCCATGGAGAGACTTCGAGCTGCAGGGAAATTTCAAGCCGCAGGAAAATTTTGAGCCGCAGGGATCCCATCCAGGCTGTCCAGCTGTCACTGCTGCATTTAATGCTCTAATTCGATTTTAGATTTGGAGCTGCCCTTTTTGGTTACAGAGGATAGAATCCCAAGGGTCATCATTATCTCTTAGTGGATACGAGAATCGAAGTGGTGTCTACCGGTTTACGCTCTTTGAAGACCTATAAATATGGGCCATATGGCGGAGAGAGAGCTTCTCTCTTTTTTCTTTCAACTTCTTCTCCTTCGGCTTCATCATCTTCGTCGTCCTTTCTGTTCCAGTCAGCCATGGCTCCAAAAGCTTCAAAATCGATCGACAGTGTGGCCAAAGGAAAGGGACTCGCCTCTCCGTCGAGAGCTGCGGACTCTCCTCCCGTTCATCCCGACGTGCAGCCCACTTATTTAGGGTAAGGATATCGGAAGAACAATGACTTGAACTTAAACGGCCATGTCGCATGCTTTATGTGCAGGCCTGTCATGTATCACCTCTGTGCTTTGGCATAATCGGTACGTGTCCTATCTCACTGGACCGCATGCGTTATGTATTATGGGGCCGCATGGACTGAGCCGCATAAGCGTCGCTGAACCGCATGGATGCCTCATGACAGAGCCGCATGAGCGTCACATAACTAAACTGCATGGATGCCTCATGACTGAGCCGTATGAGCGTCACATAACTGAACTGCATAAGCTTCACCCGACTAGGCCGTATATGCATCTCATATTTTTTTAAGCTGCATGCGCACCCTTCACTACTAGATCGCATAAACTCTGTCCGACTGGGTCGCATATGCCTTAGTTGATTTGATTTGCATGTGCTCCTTACAACTAGGCCACATAGGTTCTGTTTGACTAGGCCGCATAGCTGAAGAAGGAACCCATTCACTTTGTTTTCCTCTAACTATATTCCTTCTTTGACCTTTGCAGTGAACTTGTCGACAGCTCCATCGGGGGAGCTTCTGATAGGGTACGCTCAGTCTGCTTTGGGTGTAAGATTTGACCATATGGTCGAACGCGTGTCGACTCAGATTACCAGAGATCAACCTGAGCCCAGGTTAAGGAAGATCAAGGGCTAATCATTCTTCTACCTACTCAGCATGATAAATTCCAGGAGATTGGGGGACACTTATCTGAAGCCTGCATTCTTATTCAGAGACGCTCTAACTGTCTCGAACCCAAGCATACTAGAGATATCTGAGAGCTGGGATTTTTTTCCAATGGAGTAGCGGTTTACCCTCCCTCAGATGGAACGCCATTTTCCCTTATCAGGTTTTAATATGGTACCTATCGAGAGACGAATGATGGATCCTATAACTTAGGACCGATAAGGAGTCTTCATAGGCAATATTTATTATATTAGACGAGCGCCGTCGGTGGTCGCGACCAAGGAGTCAATCAGTTATTCTGTTGTCGGACTAGCCCCCGGTAGTTTCTTAAATGAGATGAGGTCCAATAACTGGTTCTCGGAAGCTGACACCTTCTTGAACCAGATTGCTCGCAAAGGGTCATATCCCACGGGTAGACTACCACTGCTGAATTAGATACATCGTTTCCCTCCATAGGTCAACTTGACATCCTGGATTATGACGGTGTATCAGGATACTTTGCAGCAGTTCGACCTCTACTATACCATAAGGGGCACCTGCTAGGTCTTCCTATGAACCCAAGGCTATTTATAGCACTCCTCGAGATGTACAACCGTAGTATGGGGACCTTTTTTATACCTGCTGGGGAGATGGGGCTCACTCTCCACGAGATGCATGACGTCTCCAAGTTGCCTTGGGGAGACAAAGTTTACGAGGAGTATACTCCCACAAATAAGGAGTTTGTGAAGTTAGAGCAGCGGTTCCCCGGGTTCCTTGCCATTTACCGGGAAGTGCTATCTCATCATAGCACTTGTCAGCAAATGTCGAAGAAGAGGGATGAAAGCTCTGAAGGGAACCTTCCCCACACCAAGGCTTGTATCAGTTATCTGTTCAACCTTGGGCCTCAGGATGGGTTGCCCCTCGGAGCCCTCAGACTCAAGAAGAGGTGGTCGTCCAGGTTCAAAGCACCAAGAGGACCAAAGTTTCCAGTGACAGATCGGAAGCCAGACCGACACCTTCCGTTATTTCTATCAAAATAGCCAACTCTTGTCCAATAAGGCCATCTTGGCTAGGTTTTTGATGATATGGCTGAGGATCTGTGTGGTCTCGGTGGATTCCGATTCTATTGAGAGAATTAGCCGCAACCTGATCCTCCCTACTGTCAAGTTAGACTTTGGAGGCATGCAAGCTCTACTCCCAGCCATGGTGTGCAGGATTCATCGAGGCCTTCATATCTTTATGGCCTAAGCCATAGCTTGTGACATTACGAAGGATTTCAACCAAATTGAGCTGCCCTACCATTATATGATGGGGTGGCTGCTAATGCACTGCCCCTCTCTGATGCGGCCTGGCCCCGAGGATAATGCGACAACGGATGATGCCTTCATCTACCAGTACCATGACATGCCCTGGACCCTTTCAACCATACCCGACTGCTGAGCTGCGCTCGAATGGGTGGACAGCTACTCCTTTTTTGTGTCAGTCCTGCCTTTCACCGACGAGGAAATAAGGCGCTTTTATCTTGATAGCGGTGTCGCGCCCTAGATCCTATCCGAGAAGATGTTTTGCTGGTTGTAGAATATTCGCCCTGCACATCTGGTGTACCGTAACCACCACGACGTCTCCTTAGAACCTTACCTACCCAGCCAAAACTCTTGGTAATTCGGGTACATCTAGTTATTTTTGGACAACCCCAGCCCCTGCCTGGGTTATGAAGGCGACGTCCTGGATGGCATCCGGGCTTGGCATTACTAAAGTGTAGTCTGTACGCAAACTAGCTTCTGTCTACTCGATACTGGGGGCTCGGGACGCATCTCGTACCTGGCGGCCCTCCACCATGTCTCCGTGAATAGGCCACCCCGCGACATCGATGCAAGTACCAGTTTTATTATTGGTACCAAGTTGGAGGAAAATGTAAGGAGCCCAAAAAGAGGACCAGGACAGGAAAGGCGAAGGCTATCGAAGTCTCTGACTCTGAATCTACAGATACGGAAGAGGAGAATGAATACGATGATCCACCACTCCCTGCGAGTGCTTCGGCGACGCGCTTGCCTTCTCTTGTGTCGAGTCCTTCACACAGGCGAAGTAAGCGTGGACCCTCTGTCACCGACATTCCTCGTTGTCAGAAGCGGGTCGCGATTAGGATCCGTAGGCTTGACGTCGCTGTTTGCCATTAAAATTGTTTGATTGCAAATCTTAATACAAACAGAATAGTGTTACAATATAGGACTTAGATGTAGTCCTAGGAGTACACTTTTGTTTAATCTGGGTCCTTAGTGCCAATGGAGCGAGTGGTAATGCGTTGACTCCGTTGACGGGCTGACGACGGTTATCGGTTCTCTGAAGTTGTAGATTGCTCTGGGTGCTGGAGCTTGCTGAGAGGAGAAAGACGTTGAATGTCTGTATCTGCCTCTCTGGTGGTGTGTTTGTTCGTATCTGTCTGTGTGTGTCTGGAAGAAGGAAATGATTCCTCTATTTATAGCTGGGCAGGTTGGCTGCTCATGCGCGCATATGTAGGATGCGCCGGTACGTGGGGACGCCACGTGGAGATTGCTGATGGAGGCGCATGGATGATGTACCCTACTCGAGGGGTTGAACTCTTCATACTGTTGTTGTGAGCCGGCATGTAGCAGAGGAGAAGATCTTTTTGTTGCTGAAATCTTGGATGAGTTGAGTCAAAGGACATGTGTCGTCGACTCATGGCTCGAAGATCTCGGATCTGATGGGGGATGATTTGGTAGGATGCGCCTTGGATTGGGCGCATGATGAGATTTTGGCTCGTGACCTTTAGGAGTCACGAACCGTTCTGGGCGCATGGCTTTTGAGGCGCATGCGGGCGACTTTCCTTCTGTCTTTCGGGATCAAAGATCAGTCTGGGGCGCATAGCTTTTGAGGCGCATGCAAAGCTTCAACTGGAGACTCTTCTTCTGCCTTTAGGAATCAGTGAAGGGTCTAAGGCGCATAGTTTTTAAGGCGTATACGGATGGTTGGGTGGCCACGTGGCAGTAGCCGTCGGGGTAAAGTCATGATGATGCTGACGTTGTGGATGCTTCATTTTCTGCAAAAGCTGTCAACCGTTCAGACTTGGGGAGGCGTACTGCCAACTCTGTCAGTTCAGCATTTAATGTTGGTGACATTCGATGCACAGCTGAGTGGGCGCGTTGGTTGACGTTCCACTAGGCGTATGGGGACGTATGGGGGCACATCTAGCTGTGATGCGCTCGGTACAGGGTGCATCTGTGGGAGGCGCTTGGTGTTTGACGGGGTGTGATGCGCTGTCCAGCCGGCGCATCCGACACGCCTTTAATGATGTGGCTGTTTCGCTTCTCGAGTGCTTTTAAATAGCCGTTTGGCTGAAGTCGAGGCGTCTGGTTCATCCATTTAATGTGAGTTCATTGTACGGAATTCGGAGAGCCATCCACTTGGCACGTGGGTTTGATCTGCCCGGCCTATAAATAGTGGTATGGAGAGAAGGTTGGTCTCTCGTTCTCTTACGTCTTTCCGACATGAACTTGTGTGCTCGAATGTATTCTGTTGACGAGATGCTCCCAAGGGTAAAGATGAGACGCCGTGTCTTCGTTGATGCACTTGAAGGTGACTGTTATATCCAAAAGACGGAGTCGAGGGCTTCCGAGGTAGGCGGAAGGTGCCTATTGCATCCAAAGATAGGGATGTTCGGGCCTCATCTCTGTTGTTCTGGAAGAGCCGTGGATCGGAATGGCGGTGCTAGGCTCTTTCTTCCTTCAAAGTGGGTGTCGCCCACTCTGGTTGTGTTGAAAGCTGCTCCTTTAGCCGTATTTCGATTACGGTCTTCCTTGGTCTTTGGAGGCTCTTTCGAAGCCTCCCCTGGCCACAGATTTGTGGTGCTCTTCTCTTCCTTGGTTCCAGCCAGAGGGTTAAATGCTTTGTTTAGTCGAAGCACTTATCAGGTGAGCCTGGCTGAAAGAGTGGCACATAACTGGGCTGCTGAAGGGATGCACATAACTGAGCTGCTGAAGAGATGGTGGGATGCACCTGGTTGGAGGCGCATGGTATCTGCTGCGCCTAAGTGGCGGCGCATGGTGACTGCTGCGCCTATCTGGAGGCGTATGGTAGCCGCTGGCTGTAGACTTAGGATCTTTTCTTTGTAGAAATTCTCCTTTGTACAACCTTTTCTAGACATGTAATAGACTTTTGTATATAAATAAAAAGTCCTTCTTCAAATGTCTATACTTATTGACTTTGCTGTGAAGTATTCTGTCCGAGTTCTGGCGCATGTAGTGTCTGGCGCATGGGCTTTCTGGTTGTGAAATTTCATGCTTCTACAAGACCCCCTTCAAAGTTTTCAAAACTTTTGAATAAGTTTTGGAATACTTTGAATAAGAAGCATGGCGATCAGGGCGCATGACCGTTGGGGCACATGCCTGTTCGGGCGCATGCTCTTTTCAGTTAATGCATATGATAATGCCTCGGTAACCGAAAAGATTAATGATGATCTTTTGGTTTTATCTACTGTTATCTTCACCGAACCCGAAGCGACGGCTGAGATCACTCGTCATCGGTTCACACGTGCGACCACGGCCTATAAATAGGTGAGAGATGGAGAGAGAGAGAGAGTTCTTCTGCTCTGTGCTTTTGCCTCCTTTAGAGTTCTTCTTCAAAACCCTAACTTCTTCCTCTCTGAGAGAAAATGGCTCCCAAGACTCCTCGCGGCGGTGCTAAGGGAAAGAAGCCGGCAGAGTTCGCCGACGATGATGCTCCTGCCACCACTTCCACTCCGGCCGACGTTCGCCCCGGGGTGACGGGTGGGTGTCGACTTTTGCTATCTAATGTGCTCTAACTTTCTGCTGCCGATGCGTATGGGCTTCTGTCCTTGATACGCTGAGGTTTTATCCTGCCGACGTGTATAGGCTCAGGCCTTTATTATGCACCGAGGTTTAATTGCTGATGCGCATGGGTTTTATCCCCTGATGATGCGCCGAAGCTCCAATGCTGACGCGCATGGGTTTATGCCCTGATGATGTGCCGAAGCTCCAATGCTGACGCGCATCGGTGATGCGCTGAAGCGGACGCGCATGGGTTTATACCCTGACGATGCGTCAATCTATTTGACACCTTTTGTCTTTTTGCCTGACTTCCACTTTTGTTGTGCCAGTGTCGATGACGATCCCTTTGTTGAATGAGGTCCTCCTGGATGCTTCTCTTTGCCAAATGGGAGTTGATTTTGATGAGGCGGGCTGACACAGAAGCTGGTTCTTCTGTACCAAAAAGGTCGAGAAAGATGTCGACTCCAAAGGTTACGGAAGTGCACTCGTAACGCCAACGGGATCAGTTCCTGCTGAGGTAAGGAGTGCTCCGTAATTCAAATTCATTTTGTCATTGTGGTGACTTATGCTTTTCTTCTTGCAGGGATCGTCGAAGAAGAAGTCCCGTGTTTCAAAACCGGGTGCTAGTAAACCGAAGGAGGTGGCAGGCTCTTCTGATGAGCGCATTCCACCGATGATAATATCTCCCGTGGAGGAGATTCCCGAAGACGTTCCTGCGGAGGTTTTAGTATCTCCTGTCTTTGAGGTTGCAACAAATTCCGGGAAGGCACAGTTTGCCATGGAGGCCTTGGACGTTGAGGGTCCTACGGACTCGAGGCATCCTGATGATGAGGTGGATTGGAGTTCGCCGCCATCGGATGACGTTGCTCCAGAGCTGCAAGAGTCTGTTGCTGGGGCAACAGATATGGTTGGGACAGAGGAGAGGGTTGATTCCCCTACTTGTCATGATGAGGGAAAGTCGGCTATATCATTGCCGGGTCCTACCCCAGCTTCAACCGTGAAAGTTGAGGTGGCTACCGATCAGGAGGTAGCGACAGATTCTGTCCCTGTTGAGGGACTTGAGAAGGATGAGACCCTTCTGCCGATCCTGTCTCCCGGGGCAGGCCAGGAGATGAGTGTTGATCTCCCCGTTCTGCCGGGGGAGGTACTGGTCGTTGATAGGACGTTGGGAGTAGAAGAGGTGGCCGTTGACGTCGGTGGTTCCTCCGGGCTTGAGAAGGGCAAGGGTGTGGAACCCTCTGTTGCCCCTCCTACTGGGGGAACTATCTCGACGCCTGTGCGGGCTTCCTCTGTTCCTTCGGCTCCTCGGGCTAGCAGTCCAGCCCCTGTTGATGAAGAGCCTATTGATGCCGAGGTTCAAGCCTCGCAGGTTGAGGTTGGCAGTTCTTCTTCCGGTCCGCTAACTGTAGTAGCTCCTCCAACTCCTGCTATGATGCCGCAGGTACTGGCGGACGCAGACGAATATGTGAAATTCTTCGTCGAGGGAGTGTACAAAATGCTGCAGAGGGGTGTATCTGCGGTGATGGATGCCAACGGGAGCTTTGCGACGGCAAGAACTCTGGCAATGCCCTATATCGAGCTGATCCACATTCACCAAGGCCACGACCATATGGCCGAAATTCTGGAGGCTTCGGTGATCGAGCTGGACGAGCGGCTTGCGGAACTTCAGCGTATCGAGCGAAATGACCTCTCCGTCCTGATAGATACGGAGAAGGGGAAGTTGATTGCCGAGATCGAGTCTTCCTACCAGGCCATTATGGGCATTTGGGAGCATGAGGTGGCTGAGACTGAGGCTGCGGTAGAGCAGTTGTCTCAGTCCATGAAGAAGACGACAGAAACGCAAGCTGCGTTGGATGCTAACGTCGCAGAGATCAACACCCAAATGCGCCGCCTTGAGGACCAACGGGCCCGACTCCAGTTGGATGTCGAACGTGTCCGGGCTGAACACGCAGCATTCAAGAAGGAGGAAGCGACTTTTACTCAGCGGACTCTTGCCTTGGCTCAGCAGCGACAACAGCTTGATGAGAAGCATGCGAGCGAAACTTCCGCTGAGGCTGTTGAATTGATGCGTCGAGAAGCTGAGCGTCGAGTCCTGGCGACTGTTGAGACCCGTACAGCCGACTTAAGACGTCGAGTTAGAGAGCTCTCAGCCCACCCTGGAGAGGTTCAGGGACTGTAGCTTCTTCCTTTTTTATGTTCTTTTGCAACCCTTGCTATGGGATAGTGTAGTTTTGTACTTTCTCTTTTTAGAAAATAAAGAAGTACGCAACTTTTTTGTGATGTGTTCATTTTTGTTATTATAAACTTGATGATTTGTATGGACCTATTATCTTTTGCGCACCTTGGTTTCTAGGTACAGATAATAAGTTTGAAGGAACCAACATGTTTGCTCAGAGGTGATGTGGACATGGCAATCATTGGGTTCAAAATGATAGAATCTTCCTACTCAGAGGTATTATGGACGTGGTAGGAATGATCCTGGGGGATACGCTGAACAACTCAGAGGTGATGTGGACGTGGAAGTTCTGCGATCAATGTACGACAATGCAAGGGTTATTTGTACGAGATGTTTACTCAGAGGTAATATGGACATGGTAAACATAAAGGGTAGCGTCGGCTTACATAGTGTAAGATTCCGCTTTGTAGGGTGTAGAAGAACAACTCAGAGGTGATATGGACGTGGTTGTCCTTCTACTGGAGGATGCTACGGAATAGTTGGGTTCCAGAAGCGTATGAGTTTGTGGAAGGAGATTGTGTGTGAGCCCCGATGATTGGGCCCACAGATCCCCTTTGGGGAAGTACATGTCTGAAGGATGTCAAGAATAGTACTTCTTTAGGAACTGGCCATTGATGGGCATCATGAATAAGTCCCCATTGGGTTTGGCGAGGCGGTAAGCACCGTTTGAGTATACCGTCTCAATGATGAAAGGTCCTTCCCACTTGGGCTCGAACTTTTCTGGTGTCTTGTGAGTTAACACCATTGGACTTCTGACTGCTAGAACCAGGTCGCCAACTTGGAAAGTCCTCTGTTTGACCTTCTTGTTGAAAGCCTGTGATATACGGGCTTGGTAGAGTTTGATGCGTTGTTGAGCCAGGAGACGTTTCTCATCGAGTGCCTCCAGTTTCCGCAGACGACGACGTTGATTGTCCTCTTCTGTGAGTTTATTTGTTGTGGCTACGCGGAGTGAGGGTATCTGGATCTCGAGAGACAGCACCGCTTCACTCCCGTAGACCAGGGAGAATGGTGTGTTGCCTGTTGGGGTCCGTACCGTTGTGCGGTAGGCCCAAAGACATTCGCCAAGCTTTTCGTCCCAGTCGCGTTTGTTGAATGACACGACCTTTTTGAGCAGCCTAACGATGGTTTTGTTGAACGCCTCTTCTAATCCGTTTGCAGCCAGATTGTAGGCGGTGGATGCCACATTTTGAATGTGATTCTTGTCACAGAACCTGCTAAAAATGTGGCTGATAAATTGAGGACCATTGTCATGAATGATCCGCCGGGGTACTCCGAAACGGTAAATAACATGGTGTTTGATAAAGCTGACCACCCTGGAGCTCTTTACTTCCGCCAGTGGGACTGCTTCTGCCCATTTGGAGAAGTAATCGGTGATGGCCAGGATGAAGCGGTGTCCTCTTGATGAAGGAGGGGTAATTGGTCCCACAATGTCCATGCCCCAGGCTTCAAAGGGCCAGGAGGCGACTGTAGGATGTAGTGGTTCAGACGGTGTATGTATGAAGTCTGTATAAAGTTGGCATGCGTGACACTTCTTAGCATATTCAACAGCGTCGGCGGCCATGGTTGGCCAGTAGTAGCCCATACGTCGCAGTCGATCCTGCAACTTAGAACCGGGTTGATGAGCTCCGCAAGTTCCGTCATGAGCTTCTCGAAGAGCTTCGGCTGCTTCTTCGTTGGACAGGCATCGAAGGAGGAGTCCATCGAAGGAGCGTCGGTACAGCGTTTTGGTAGCTGTATCGTAGTAGAATCGAAGAGAACGTCTCCTGACTGAGACAGCTTCCTTCGGGTCCTCTGGAAGGATTTCGTAGACAGCAAACTCGATGAACGGGAACCTCCAGTCTCGGACATTAACGCCAGTGTTCGTCGGCATGGTGTGAGCCACTCGCAAGCATAGGTTGTTTCTAGGACAAACCAAGTCTCGGCCAGTTACCGTGACATAGTGTTGAGTCCCAAAGGGCGCTGCCAGTGAGGCCGCGAGGGCAGCCAGAGCGTCAGCCTCCAAGTTTTGTAGACGGGGTACATGTTCGATAAAGAACCCGATGAAGGTTGAAATGATGATCAATGCAACTTCATGGTAGGGTATCAGATCTTCATGGCGAACCTCGTATTGCCCCCGAATCTGGTTCACGACAAGTTTTGAGTCACCGTAGGCTTCCAGATGGTCCACCTCCAGCTGTTGTGCGAGTTGGAGTCCCATGATGAGTGCGTTGTACTCGGCAACATCTGGATGACCAACTGATCGGGGGAGACTAAGACTACCCCCACTCCTGCGATGATTTGGCCTTTGGGGCCTGTTCTTGAAGCGCCATCGAAAAATATCTGCCAAACGGAGCTTCCTTCGGTGACGTTGGATTCTTGGACCTCATCCGGGATGTCTTCATAGAGTTTTGAGGATTCTAGGATGGGGTGTGCAACTAAAAAGTCAGCCAGAGCTTGACCTTTAACAGCTTTTTGCGGGACAAACACCATATTATACGGTGTTAGCAAGATCGCCCATGTGGCTAGCCGGGAGTTCAATGATCTTGGCTTCGTCATGAGGACTCTGAGCGGATTGACTTGGGAAATGACATGAATTATCTGGCCCGAGACATAATGACGAGTCTTCTGGATGGAAAACACCAAAGCCAAGCACTCCTTTAAAACGGGGTTGTACCGATGTTCGGCCCCGATGAACGTTCGACTGAGGTAGTAGATTGCTTGTTCATAGCCTGCATCGCTGTTTTGAGCCAGCAGAGCGCCAAAAGAATGATCCATGGCACGAACGTAGAGGAGAAATGGTTTACCGACGACAGGTGCCACCAGGACTGGTGGGCTCGTCAAGTAGGCTTTGATGTCGTCGAAAGCCTTTTGGCACTCCTCTGTCCAGACATAAGAGACTCCCTTCTTCATGAGCTGAGTAAAGGGTTAACATTTACCGGAGAGGTTTGCTATGAACCTCCGGATGTATGCCAGACGTCCCTGTAAGCCCCGAAGTTCTCGAAGATTCTTCGGAGGGTCCATGTTGAGGATGGCTTTGGTCTTCTCGGGATCAACATGAATGCCTTTCGCCGTGATGACAAAGCCCAAGAATTTGCCGCTAGAAACCTCCAGGAAGGATTTAACGGGGTTCATTTTGAGTTGATGTGCCCACATGAGATCGAAGACTATCTTCAGATCCTGTAGGTGATCTCCTTTGAGGCGTCTCTTGACTGCGATGTCGTCAACATAGCATTCGACTGTTTTACGAAGATGTTGACGGAAGATGGTGCTCATAGCTCGTTGGTATGTTGCACCGGCGTTCTTCAAGCCGAAAGGCATTACTGTGTAGCAGAAAACACCCTTCGGAGTCCTGAATGACGTGTGTTTTGCGTCATCGGGGAACATCTTGATTTGATTGTAGCCTGAATACCCATCCATGAAGGACATGCGTTCAAGGCTACATGTGTTGTCGATCATCACATCGATGATTGGAAGCGGGAATTCGTCCTTCGGGCAAGCAGAGTTGAGGTTCCTGAAGTCGATACAGACTCGTATCTTCCCATTCTTCTTGGTGACAGGTACGATATTTGCTACCCAATCTGGATGCTGTTTCTCACGGATGAAGCCGCTGGTCAAGAGTTTGTCCACCTCCTGATCGATGGCATTCATGATGTCTGGACGAAAACGTCGCTGTTGTTGTTTGATAGGTTTGGCATCAGGTAAGATGTTCAACCTATGCATTGCGATCTGTGGATCGAGTCCCGACATATCTTCGTAGCTCCAGGCAAAGACGTCGATATACTCTTTAGCCAGCTGGATTAGAGACTCTCGGTCTTCTCCTTCTAGGCTTTTGCTGATGAAGATGGGTTTGGAAGAAGATCCGTCCCCGAGGTCAATCTGCTCGACTTCGTCTTCGGTGGGAGGTTCACGTAACTCAAAACGAGACTCCCATTGTTCTCCTAGGCGTTGAGCCCAGGGTTCTTCTTCAAAGGGTTCCGGCGCTTGGTCTTCGCCTTCGCCTTTTTGAGGTTGTGCTGACGTCATGTTAGCTGACAGCACTTTTTTGAAGACTGATCCGATACTGGTATCGGAATCCCAAGTCGACGCTTCGGACGAGTGGGAATGTTCTACGTCTGAACTCTCTGGAGTTGATGGCGGCGTGACATAGCCTATCCCCCGTCGAGTTTTGTTGTAGTAGTCTTACGGCTTTCCTTTAGGTGTTGGAAGCCGGAGAGGGAGACGTCGACCTTTGCCGTAGTTTAGACCTTTATTGCTTTTTAGGTCGTAGCCCATCTTTTGGATGATGTGCTTTACCGTATATGTGTACTGATAGACTTGTACTCTGCCGGTATCAGGTTCTGGCTCGAGTGGCGGGAGGTCTTGATGACGCTCGACCTTGCCCAAAATGATGTATCCTTCGTTTCGGCTTTGTGGAGGGGCTATGAAACTGACTCCTTGAGACGGGACTACTCGATTTACATGATGGACGGTCGTTATTTGTGTTTACAACGACCGTAGAGCGTTATCTAATGTATACATGGCATTCCAGTGTGGAAGACAAGAATAATTAAAAGACACTCTATTATTGATAAAATACGAGATCTTATCCCATGGGATTACATTGTCTAAGGAGGGTGCACCTATATCAGCAGAGATATATTCGCCAAGCTCCTCATCTGTAAGCACTGGGGTCGGATCAGGAGAATCCACCACAGCTTTGTCTTTGGGGTCTGAGAGGGTTATGTGCGCCCTCTCTGGCATCTTGGATGACTGCGGGGGCTTGCCCTTAAGACGCACCTTCAGAGGTGCCTCAACTGCGCCTCCTGTGAGTGGTGCCTTCCCCTGTAATTTTGCCACCAGGGGAGCCGATGTTTGAGGCGGCTTTCCCTTGAGGCGTATCTTCAGGGGAGCCTCAGGAGTTGGTGCTTTCCCTGATAGTTTGATGCTCATTGGAGGCACCTTCTGGGGAGGTTTGCCCTTCAGGGGAGCCTCAGGAGCCGATGTTTGAGGCGGCTTTCCCTTGAGGCGTATCTTCAGGGGAGCCTCAGGAGTTGGTGCTTTCCCTGATAGTTTGATGCTCATTGGAGGCACCTTCTGGGGAGGTTTGCCCTTCAGTCGGATCTTCAGGGGAGCATCGGGAGTCGTCTCAGGCTCCGTGTCCGGCTCAGTTGCCGTCTCTGCCTCATCATCAGCATCGTTGGCTTCCTCCTCGTCAAGTGGCTTGTACAAGTCGGAATCGGTGAAGTAGGCTTCAATCCCTTTGAAAGGATCGATGTCTGCGAACTCCGTCCGGATGACGCCGTTGGTGGATACATATTTCATGCATTTGTGGAGCGTGGAAGGCACCACCATGTACTCATGTAGCCATGGTCGACCGAGCAGGATGTTGTAGTTGACCTCGGCATCCACCACATAACAAGTCACCTCAGTTTTGAGGTTGCCGATGTGACACTTCAGTCGGATCTTGCCCAGTGGCTCGCTTTTGCTAGCGTTGAAGCCACTGATGGTTGTGTTGGAGGGCGCCAGCCGGTATATTGGGATCCCCATTTTTGATAGCAGCGCCTTCGGGATGATGCTGAGGGAAGACCCCGGATCGATCTGAATCCGGCTCACCTTGACTGAACCGACGTACCCTGTGTAATACAGCGGTCGGTTATGTCGGTGGTGCTTGAGCAGCATGTCTTGTTGGGTGAAAGTTATGTTTGGGATAACTTCATCCGCACAATGACAGTACGCACAAGTAGTTGGGAGGTCTTCAGGCTGCTTGACCTGACTGAGAAAGGATTCAGCGTCCTTCAGAGCTTCGCAGAGAGCTTCTCGGGAGTCTTTGGAAAGACGCAGGAGCTCAAACAAAGACAGGCATGCAGGAATACTGGCCAGTTGTGCCAGTATGTCAAAGTTGTGGGGCTTGGCTAGCCCCGAAGCAGTCTCCTTCCGTAGAGGTCTGTCGAAATGAGCCTCCACCTGCTTCTGCTTATTGGCTGCTGAGGGTTTAGACGGGCCCTCTTCAGGGATGGTGCCAGGAGGTACCACCTCGACGGCAGCTTCGCCGGGCTGGGCGTTCTGTTGTGTACGCGTCTGCACTGGAAGTGCCTCTTCCGTTGAAAAAGAGACCGTGCGGCAAGACTTGATCTTCCTGTCTTTTGATTTGGAGGTAGAGCGTACCTCCGGTTGAGTCACCTCAGAGACGAGGTCGGGGTGAACCCAGAGGACCTCTCCTCGAGATGTGGTGAGTGGGATGAGTCCACTCGCATTGTCACGGGTAGGTGGCAAGTTCACCACCTCCATTGTCGCCTTAGGGATGGGGACGACACCATCTTGTGTGGTGGTCGGCGGCAAGGTGCCGAACTGAAGTGACACCACATTGGCTGACATCGTCTTCTCTTCATAGTCGACGGAGATTACATCGGCATTGATCATGCGCTGGATGTAATTCTTGAGGACGTAGCAGTCCTTGGTCGGGTGTCCAACAAACCGATGGTAGTGACAGTACCTCGGGTTGTCCACTTTCCCAACTTGATCGGGCCGCTTTGGGTCCGGGAGCTTGATCTTGTCACCCTGCTTCAGTATTTCAAAGGGTTGCAGGGTGTCTTTATCATTGAACGAATACACCTCCTTGGGTCTTGGTGCCAGTGGAGGCTTCTGAGTAGGCGCAGATGCGCCCTTCGAGGCATTAACAGTCAATGCATGTTTTCTCTTTGCTTCTCGTCCAGAGTTGTTGGCTGCTGACCTTTTTCCCTTATCATCAAAGGCGGGGAAGCTGACACCCAGAAGACGTGCATTGGCCGCCTTCTTTTCTGCGGCTTCAGCTTCGATGATCAGGGAGCTCCAGTCGGGAGGGGGAGTAGAGTTGAGCCAGAGCTTCACTGCAGGCAGCATGTTCATGCTGCAAGCGGAGAGGAGCGCATGTTCTGGCATGCCTGGAGGTAGCCTGAAGCAGGCCTGTCGGAAGCGTTCGATGAACACCCGAACCGTTTCTTTCTCCTTCTGGCGTATCTCTATAAGAGATGCCATCGTCATGTCCTTTCCGCCGTCGTAGAAGCGATCGAGGAAGAGACACGTCAAGTCATCAAAGGATGATATAGAATTGTCGGGAAGGCTGCAGTACCAGTCATACGCCACCCCTTTTAGGGCCCCAATAAAGATGCTGGTGAGGAGCGCGTCCTCCTTTGGAAGATGTCCCATTTGTGACTGGAAATATGTCAGGTACCGACGCGAAGAGTCCTTCCCGTCGTACGGCATGAGTGTTTGTGGTTTATATTTTGGAGGATAAACCACCTTGTTCCACTCGAGGGGATAAGGCTGGGAAAATGCCCATCTTCTGGCGCTCCTCTTGCCTGTTTTTGGACTCGAAGCGCTCCCGCAAATCCTTGATCATTTCGACCACATCCTCCGTGGAGCTAGGAGTCGAAAAAGGTGGTACTATCTGGAGTGGAGCGTTTGAGGGCTCCGACGTCCGGGGTGCTTCTGTGTCTGAGGGTGCCCGTTGAAGGGGTACACTCGACTCCCCATTGACTTCTGGGTCGGGGCCGGTTGAAGGTGTTCTGGTCAAGGCCGACCGGATATCAAACACTGCTTGAGTCAGTGCTTGCATAGAGGCAGAGAGGGTTTTGAGTCCTCCCTCTAATGAGTCTATGCGCTGGACAATGTCCTGCGGCAGCGCATCAGACTCGGAATCACCCCCAGTCATGTATACTGTCATGACACGGCCGGTAGTGGATGGATTGGTTGAGGCTTCGCTCTCGGCCTCACTTTCATGTGGGGGAGTGACCTCTCCTAGTGTTCCACCTTGGCCACCCCCAGCCACATTCTGGAGGTCATTCTCGACGGGCGCATCTGCAAGGGCCTGATTGCCCTCAGCTCCGTCT
The DNA here is from genome assembly GCA_029216955.1 of Iris pallida. Taxonomy (NCBI): domain Eukaryota; kingdom Viridiplantae; phylum Streptophyta; class Magnoliopsida; order Asparagales; family Iridaceae; genus Iris; species Iris pallida. Next base: position 15,084 of record JANAVB010035673.1, on the reverse strand, counting down.
TGAAGGGCTTCTTCGTCTCTACCCCCAGCCGTGTCCTGGGGGACATCCTCGTTTTGAGGGGCTTCTGGGAGGCTGACTTTGCCTCGAGGATGAAGATCCGCCGCAGCTGTGCTTTGGACATCTTCGTCTTCGGAAGGAGGCTCAACAAGGGTCTGACTACCCCCAGCTTCCTCCAAGAACTTCTTCCTCGATCGAGTGCCTTCGAACACCCCAGAGGACGAGACAACTGCCTTGATTTTCCTCGGTTGGCTTTTGAACGAGGACGAGGAATTGCCAGTCGCCTTCCGGAGTGATGAGGAGTTGGAGACCACGTTGCATGAAGCAACTCTTGGCTCCTCTTCTGTTGACACCTTCATCCCGAGGCGATGTCGGAGGGGTGTCGTTGATTGCAGCCACTGGAAGACTGACTGCCTTGGTGGTACTGCTGCCTTGCAACAGCAGTTGATGGTAACCACCGTACAAGCATGCCCCGTGAGAGGCGCATCGTGCCTGTTGGTCGACTCACCTGACCGGCGCTTGTGAGTGATCACGTTACGCAGGTCATTGGAGGAGAGTGCTACCTTCACACCCCCTTCAGGCACATGGCAAGGCCAAACGCCGGGGTGGACAGGTGAGTGCTGCACCCCCTGATATAATACCAAGCAGGCATCACGATCAGTAGTGGGGGAACAACAACGTTTGAAGTGACTTGAACGGACCTCAAACGCACAACCAGAGGAGGCGCGGGAGTTCAAGACCACTGAATTTGCCTCACTCGACTTGGTTGTGCACGCAGTAGATACGCCCAAGTGAGATGAGGACTTTGAAGATCGGCTCATTTTTGGTGCCGAAGCACCTGAGCCGACCTTGTACAGCTTTGTAGAAGCATGGAATTTCACAGCCAGAAAGCCCATGCGCCAGGCACTATATGCGCCAGAACTCAGACAACAAAATCAAATAAGCCATTCGAAGAAGGACTTTTTATTTATATATAAAAGTCTATTTCATGGCTAGAAAAGGTTGTACAAAGGAGAATTTCTACAAAAGAAAGATCCTAGATCTACAGCCAGCGGCCACCATGCGCCTCCAGATAGGCGCAGCGGCCACCATGCGCCTCCAAATAGGCGCAGCAACCACCATGCGCCTTCCGATAGGCGCAGCAGTCACCATGCGCTGTCAGTTAGGCACAGCAGATGCCATGCGCCTCCAGCCAGGCGCATCCCACCATCTCTTCAGCAGCTCAGTTATGTGCATCCAGCTCAGTTATGTGCATCCCTTCAGCAGTTCAGTCATGTGCAACTCTTCCAACCAGGCTCACCTGGCCGAGCAGAGCCCAGTTATGTGCTGCTCTTCCAGCCAGGGTCACCTGATAAGTGCTTCAATTACACAAAGCATTTAATCCTCTGGCTGGAACCAAGGAAGAGAAGAGCACGACAAAGCTGTGGCCAGGGGAGGCTTCGAAAGAGCCTCCAAAGACCAAGGAAGACCGTGATCGAAATCATGGCACAAGAAGCTTTCAACACAATCAAAGTAGGCGGCACCCACTTTGAAGGAAGAGAGAACCTAGCACCGCCATTCCGATCTACGGCTCTTCCGGAACAACGAAGACGAGGCCCGAACATCCTTATCTTTGGATGCAACAGGCACCTTCCGCCTGCCTCAGAAGCCCTCGACTCCGTCTTTTGGATGTAACAGTCACCTTCAAGTGCATCGAAGACAATACGACGTCTCATCTTCACCCTCGGGAGCACTTTGTCAACAGAATGCACCCGCATATCCAAGTTCATATTGGAATTACGAGAGGGAACGAGGAGCAAACAATCTCTCCATGCCACTATTTATAGGCCGGGCAAATCATGCGTCAAGTGGATGACTCTCCGAATTCTGTGCAATGAATTTATATTAAATGGATGAACCGGACGCCTCGAATTCAGCCAAACGGCTATTTATAGCACTCGAGGAGCGAGACAGCCACGTCATTAAAGGACATGTCGGATGCGCCAGCCAAACAGCGCATCATACGGACGTGCCCTCCAACATCAGGCACATCACACAGACGCACCCTACAGTACCCGGCGCATCACAGAGGATGCGCCCCCCCCTCACATCTTCATGCCGAGTGGAACACCAACCAATGTGCCCACTCAGCTGTCCATCGAACGTCATAAACATTAAATGCGGAACTGACACCAGAGTTGGCAGCACGCTTCCCAAAGTCTGAACAGTTGACAGCTTTTTCAGAGAACGAAGCGTCGGCAACGTCAGCATCATCATGACTCTATTCCGACGGCTACTGCCACGTGGCCATCCGCATGCACCTCTACGGCCATGCGTCCAAATCGCCATGCGCCTCTACGGCCATGCGTCCAAATCGCCATGCGCCTCTACGGCCATGCATCCAAACCAGCATGCACCTCAAAAGCCGTGCGCCTCAGACCCTTCACTGATCCCTAAAGACAGAAGAAGAGTCTCCAGTTGAAGCTTTGCATGCGCCTCAAAAGCCATGCGCCCCAGACTAATCTCTGATCCCTAAAGACAGAAGAAGAGTCTCCAGTTGAAGCTTTGCATGCGCCTCAAAAGCCATGCACCCCAGACTGATCTCTGATCCCTAAAGACAGAAGAAGAGTCTCCAGTTGAAGCTTTGCATGCGCCTCAAAAGCCATGCGCCCCAGACTGATCTCTGATCCCGAAAGACAGAAAGAAAGTCGCCTGCATGCGCCTCAAAAGCCATGCGCTCTAAACAGTTTGTAACCCCTAAAGGTTATGAGCCGCAGCCTTCTCCTGCGCCCAATCAAGGCGCAGCTCACCAGATTACTTCCCCCCACCAAATCCGAGATCTTCGAGCCATGGGTCGATGACACGTGTCCTTTGACTCAACTCGTCCAAGATTTCAGCAACAGAAAGATCTTTCCCTCTGCTACATGTCGTCTCACAACAGCAGTATGAAGAGTTCTCCCCCTCAATCAGGGCGCATCATCTACGCGCCTCTATCAGCAACCTCCACGTGGCGTCCCCACACCGGCGTATCCCACATGCGTGCATGAGCAGCCAGCCTACAAAACTATAAATAGAAGGATCGTCTCCTTCACACACACACACAGAATCCACAACGAACACACAAAGAATCATCAGAGAGACAGATACAGACACTCAACGTCTTCCTCCTCTCAGCAAGATCCAGCACCCAGAGCAATCCACACCTTCAGAGAACCGATAACCGCCGTCAGCCCGTCAACGGAGTCAACGTATTACCACTCGCTCCATTGGCACTAAGGACCCAGCTTAAACAAAAGTGTACTCCTAGGACTACATCTAAGTCCTACATTGTAACACTATTCTGTTTGTATTAAAGTTTTCAATCAAACAATTTTAATGGCAAACAAGCTTGCCATCAGCAGCGCGCATGATTGTGAGCGCATACTTTTGGCTTGCTGCTGGCATAGCACGTTTGTGGCGCATGGTCCGTGCCGCCTTGGATTTCTTTATACTAGCCCGCTGGGGTGCATAGTACTTAGCATCCAAATTCTCCTTGCCATTACAGCGAGTGAGTCTGTCAAAGACAGAGACTTTTTGTGGTGCATCAGAGGTGATGCGCGGGGCATTGGCTGCGCCCCTGCTCCGTCGACGCATCTTCCTCGCCTGAGAGGGAGATGGCTGGGGAACGTGGTCAGCCGCACGCTTCCCCGAGAAATGCGCTTAATCAGCGGGCGCACCTTGGTTGCTGAGAACGTCAGCAGGAAGGGAGGGCTGGATTGGCGCATTCCCTTCAGTAGTGGTGCCCGAGGCGTCGACCTTGTGCACCCAGACACTGCGGATCTTCTTCGGCTTCGGCAGCCGCTTCGAAGGACTCGCACTTTCTTCAGAAATGAACTCCTCGTACGCCTGTTGATTGAGGCGCACAACCAGCGTCTTGTGGGAGGAGCCCACCTTCACGTCGTCGGCCTGTGATACGACTTTTTCGGAAGAGGAGAAAGAAGTCTCCAGCAGAGTCGCCAGCTTGTTTGCCATTAAAATTGTTTGATTGCAAATCTTAATACAAACAGAACAGTATTACAATATAGGACTTAGATGTAGTCTTAGGAGTACACTTTTGTTTAATCTGGGTCCTTAGTGCCAATGGAGCGAGTGGTAATGCGTTGACTCCATTGACGGGCTGACGACGGTTATCGGTTCTCTGAAGGTGTAGATTGCTCTGGGTGCTGGAGCTTACTGAGAGGAGAAAGACGTTGAATGTCTGTATCTGCCTCTCTGGTGGTGTGTTTGTTCATATCTGTCTGTGTGTGTCTGGAAGGAGGAAATGATTCCTCTATTTATAGCTGGACAGGTTGGCTGCTCATGCGTGCATATGTAGGATGTGCCGGTACGTGGGGATGCCACGTGGAGATTGCTGATGGAGGTGCATGGATGATGCGCCCTACTCGAGGGGTTGAACTATTCATACTGCTGTTGTGAGCCGACATGTAGCAGAGGAGAAAATCTTTCTGTTGCTGAAATCTTGGATAAGTTGAGTCAAAGGACACGTGTCGTCGACTCATGGCTCGAAGATCTCGGATCTGATGGGGGATGATTTGTTGGGATGCGCCTTGGATTGGGCGCATGATGAGATTTTGGCTCGTGACCTTTAGGAGTCACGAACCGTTCTGGGCGCGTAGCTTTTGAGGCGCATGCGGGCGACTTTACTTATGTCTTTCGGGATCAGAGATCAGTCTGGGGCGCATGGCTTTTGAGGTGCATGTAAAGCTTCAACTGGAGACTCTTCTTCTGTCTTTAGGGATCAGTGAAGGGTCTGAGGCGCATGGCTTTTGAGGCGCATGCGGATGGTTGGGTGGCCACGTGGCAGTAGCCGTCGGGGTAAAGTCATGATGATGCTGACGTTGTGGACGCTTCGTTTTCTGCAAAAGCTGTCAATCGTTCAGACTTGGGGAGGCGTGCTGCCAACTCTGTCAGTTCAGCATTTAATGTTGGTGACATTCGATGGACAGCTGAGTGGCGCGTTAGTTGACGTTCCACTAGGCATATGGGGACGTATGGGGGCGCATCCAGCTGTGATGCGCTCGGTACAGGGCGCATCTGTGGGAGGCGCTTGGTGTTTGACGGGGTGTGATGCGCTGTCCAGCCGGCGCATCCGACATGCCTTTAATGATGCGGCTGTTTCGCTTCTCGAGTGCTTTTAAATAGCCGTTTGGCTGAAGTCGAGGCATCTGGTTCATCCATTTAATGTGAGTTCATTGCACGAAATTTGGAGAGCCATCCACTTGGCGCGTGGGTTTGATCTGCCCGGCCTATAAATAGTGGTATGGAGAGAGGGTTGGTCTCTCGTTCTCTCACGTCTTTCCGACATGAACTTGTGTGCTCGAATGCATTCTGTTGACGAGATGCTCCCGAGGGTGAAGATGAGACGCCGTGTCTTCGTTGATGCACTTGAAGGTGACTGTTACATCCAAAAGACGGAGTCGAGGGCTTCCGAGGCAGGCGGAAGGTGCCTGTTGCATCCAAAGATAGGGATGTTCGGGCCTCGTCTCCGTTGTTCTGGAAGAGCCGTAGATCGGAATGGCGGTGCTAGGCTCTTTCTTCCTTCAAAGTGGGTGTCGCCCACTCTGGTTGTGTTGAAAGCTGCTCCTTTAGCCGTATTTCGATTACGGTCTTCCTTGGTCTTTGGAGGCTCTTTCGAAGCCTCCCCTGGCCACAGATTTGCGGTGCTCTTCTCTTCCTTGGTTCCAGCCAGAGGGTTAAATGCTTTGTTTAGTCGAAGCACTTATCAGGTGAGCCTGGCTGGAAGAGCGGCACATAACTGGGCTGCTGAAGGGATGCACATAACTGAGCTGCTGAAGAGATGGTGGGATGCGCCTGGTTGGAGGTGCATGGTATCTGCTACGCCTAACTGGCGGCGCATGGTGACTGCCGCGCCTATCTGGAGGCGCATAGTAGCCGCTGGCTGTAGACTTAGGATCTTTCCTTTGTAGAAATTCTCCTTTGTACAACCTTTTCTAGACATGTAATAGACTTTTGTATATAAATAAAAAGTCCTTCTTCAAATGTCTATACTTATTGACTTTGCTGTGAAGTGTTCTGTCCGAGTTCTGGCGCATGTAGTGTCTGGCGCATGGGCTTTCTGGTTGTGAAATTCCATGCTTCTACAGTCGCGGAGGGAGGCAGCGATGCCAAAACCTTCTCGTAGGTAAATTTCATCCCGACAGACCACCATGTTACTTTTGGGACATTATCTTATTATTCCTTTTTGTAGGCTTTGGAAGAAATAAACCCTCCAGAGCCCGATGCTGCTTCCGAGATTCCTCCAGCTACGGACACCCTGGTCAGATAAGGTGCGAGCCTTACAGAAGCGGATCTTAGGACTGCGGGGTCTCAGTTGGCCGGTACCAACCCAGCTACATCTCCTTATGGGGTAATCGGGGCTGGAGCAGAAGATGCAAGCGGCTCGGGTACCGTCATTGAGAGGATATGGGGGCGGTGGAAGGAGTTATGATTGTCCTGAATGAGTCGTAGTCTCTGCCGCCCTCCCCTGGTAAGCTATGTCATATTCTTACCTACAAGGAGGTTTATTTGCTCTTTTTCCATATCCTTCGAGTCAAGATGATTGTCGGTTGTTCTGGATCTGTAGGCCCTGCTCCTTCATTATCGATGGTGGACATGACCGCGGAAGAGGGGATAGTGGAGGACATCGGGACGGACCTCGTACAAAGCAGAACTGTACCTTCTCCTCTTCAAATCGAGAGGCCCCTCGCTGGGTCGAGTTCGGAGCTGCCCATGACATAAATGTCGGCAGTAGAGGTGGTGGTTCCTGCACCAACATCGATGGATGCGGGGCCGGTTGAAGCTGCCCTTTCCCCGAAAATTGAACTCTCCGTTCTACCTAGTCTTAAGCTCCTTTGGGCTGTGGAGGGGGAGATTGCCGATGCGCGGGAATCTCATCGCTCGGAGTTTGTTTTCCTTCTGACATGGTCGTCAAGCTCCGCTGTGCCTCCTTCCTAGACACCTTCAGCTCCCTTGGTTGCTATTCCTTCGATGCCGTCCTCTTTGGAGAACCTGGACGAGTCGTCAAAGGACATAATCGACAGCTTCTACCGCCATCTGAAAAAGGGGGTTAAAGCTGCTTTGAGGAGGGAAACATTATTTGTCGTGGCTCGTCATTGTGCCCACGGCCAAATTGAACTGCTGAAGATGCTCCCGGGTGGAGAGGGGACGGCTGATCTTTTGGAGCACAAACTGGCAGAGGCTGATCGGCGCCTAGTACAATTGCAAAATCTACGGCAAGTCGATGCGCCCACTGCAGTGGAACAGGAGCGTGCCTTCCTCGTAACGGCCGTAAAAAAAGTGAAAGATGTACTGGAGATGTAACACCCCAGTCCTAAAATACGTAGGACTAGGAACGTAGAAATGCCAGCTGTATACATATGAAGTATACTCCAATATATGGAAACATCGTATGCATACATAAGCTGTAATATGAAGTAGAAACCATAACGACTAATCTCATCCACAAAATAGAGGAAAATAAAGAATTCATATAATCATCTATGGAAATGTATTTGTACAATATGTTGGGCGGAGACAAATCCACTACCGACAAGCAAGGGGGGAAATACATGGAAAATAAAATAAGTTTGGCGATCGAAGTGAAGACGATCCAATTGTAATCATCCTCGAAGAAATAGAGATGTCCATGGCTAGAATACTTGCGAAAGACAAGAGCACACACCTGGGGAGATAACCAGGTCCTCAGAGGGACGTAATAAGACACATAATATCATGCCAATAACTGAATAAATAAAGCTTAACAGAAAAGTATATGTGACTACACAAATAAAGGTCATTAACCATTCTATGTGAAAATAAATTTTTAAGACAACGTTCCACACAAGGGCTACTGAGACTAGAAACACGACGCGTTAGCGTTTCAACCGAGGTACTAGTGGCATCTAGAAAAAAATAAATAAATGCACGGCACACTAGTCTCTCGGGTGAGTCACTAACGGCAGCTAGAGAAAAGTAAATGCACGGCACATTTGTGTTTCAACCGGGGCACTAGTGGCATCTAGAGAAAAGTAAATAAATGCACGGCTCACTAGCCTCTCGGCTGAGTCACAAATGGCAGCTAGAGAAAAGTAAATGTGTGAAAGCCCCTGCGCCTAATAACTGTCTTCTCCCTCCCCATGTACTACTCGTGCTGAATCCACACCACGATATTTCTAATAACCGCTAAGTCTTCTAGGCAATTTATATTAGCAGTTATATCCTAACGCTCGTCCTGTACGCACCGATGTACGGTCGGTACGCAAGTTCGAATCTATATGAGACACGTGACATCATGGCACACAGGTGTCGGGCCAATGAATGCGACACGAACAAAGGTGGTCCCTTAACTCTAGGCCAAATGCATAAAAAAAACTAAAGTATAGTAATTTACGACTACATATGGTTTTGAAAGAACAACTTATAAGAAATAAAATATGCATAATATTGAGCAAGAAATTAAACAGTAAAGGCAAGGTGTCTTGCCTGGTAGGACGCCTGGTGTACTGCAATGATCAATGTGACACGAACTGCGACTTCGGTAACAACTATACAAGGTGGCCTATGTTGGTGGCACGGACAGTTCTACTGGGTCCAGAACGGTCAAATTGGCTAGGATTAACATATGGTAGTATAGAATTGGTAAAAGAATAGGAAAGATGGGCTGCGTCATGGACAAGAGGATATTTGATAGAAATTTGTTTTAACAAAACTTATACTATTTTTAGAAATTTATTTTAAAAATATAAAAAATAGTTTATAGATATATATTTGAAAATACAAACTTTCTAACAATACGGTTTTGAGATATAGATAATATTAGTTAAAACATATGAGAAATACCAAAAGTTTACTTGTAACTACATTTTACGGGTCAAAGTTTTTTAGGAATTATGTTGGAAATCATTTTAGGTAAAAATAAATAAATATGGTACTATAAAATAATATGAAAATTTATTTAGAAATATTTCAATATAATGAGAACAAAATAATAATATAGGTACTAGTAGTACCATTGAAAATAATAATAATAATTAATAGCAAACTATCCTTACTGATAATATTAATGACAGTAAATAAAATTTGTATTTAACTTATATACTTGTTTATAAGTTCTAATTAACAAATACAGCTATTTATACAAATATATGCAATAATAATAATAATAATAAATTTTGTTAATAACCGTAATATACTACTGTTGTACAAGAGAAGAAAGTAATAATAATAATAACAATAATGATACAAAAAATATATAATAATAATAATAATGGTAATAATAAATATAATGATACTAATAAAACTTTACAAATATATACAGATGAGTTCGTATCAGCGAGAAGAGTGAATAATAATAATAATAATAATAATAACTACCAGCAAAAACAACATCCAGAAGTATCTTCCTCACAGTAGACAATAAAACACAAAAACAAAGGAATCAAACAAAAGAAAGAAAATAAAGTAATAATTTATTGTTTATACTAAAGAACAAAAAAATAAAATCGAATACAGCATGAAGTACTCTCCTTAAATGCAACTCTACTTAAAGAGTCAGGCGCAGTAGCTGAAGAAGTAAGAGAGAGAAACATTTGGTGAAGGGAAGAAACTGGTAGTGATAGGGAGAGAGCGAGAGGAAAGAAAGAGGATCGATGGAGAGTGAAGAAGAAGGGAAAAGGGGGAGCGGGCGCGGGCAGCGAGTGCGTGCGGTGGGAGGCTGGGCGGCTAATCCGGCCAGGCTACGGTGAGTGGTGGTGGAGGTGGTGTATTAATTATTTTATTTTTATTTTTTTCATTGTGGTCGGGAAGGCGTAAGGTATTGCTGGGAGGCGGCGGCCGGTCGCAGTGGCGGTCAACCGCAGGGGCGGGGGTTTGTGTGTTGATGGGTCGGTGGCCGGTGGGTGGCTGTTTTGATGTTTGTGGCCGTGGCGGTGGTGTGTGTGGTTTAGTCGGGAACTGGGAACAGTGAAGATAATGGTCTGGGTAGTGGTCAGATGACGTCAGCGTAGGTGATTAGGGCGAAGGTACCAGAGGGAATTCCGACGACGGAAAGAGGTGGTGGTAGTGCTGGCAGCAGGGTATCGTGGCAAAGGCCAGGGGGTGGAGGCGAGAGGTCGTGTTGGGACTGGTGACATGGAGGCTTGCAGGGATGGTCGAAGACGGGGACGGTGGTCGACCGAGAAAGGCTGGACTTGGCTAGGATTAGGAATTTGTTGGTGTCGGGGTGTGTCCGACACGAGGAAGGGGATAATGTATATGTAATTATGAAATAAGATTTTGGATGGAGGAAAACATGGACACGAAGCACTCACGTGTGGTAGAAATTTGTGGAGAAACTTTTGTGAATGGTAAAATTTATGGAGGAGTACCTGCCTTTTATAGGATGTAAGAATTTCCAGTTGGATAAGGATTTGGAAAATTTAAACCCTTAATAGATAATCTGCTACTTAATTTAAATCAAATTTAAATCGATTCAATCAATAATAATCCAAATCAAATTCTAATTTAAATCTAGATAATCTAAACTTAAACTAAATATAAATTCCATCTTTAAATGTAAACTAATTATATCAAATCCATAAAAATTCATTCAAAGATTTAATTTGCCACAAAAATTTCAAAATATATTTTCTAAACATACATATAATAATAATTTTGAAAATTACATTATTAAAAATTAATAAAATAAATTAATAAAATATTTAAATATATGTATGCACGAAGAATTTTTATTTATTATTAATAATCGTTATAAACAAAAGACTTTTTATAAATAAAATAATAACTTGGAAACTTTGGTATGGTAGCTAAAATGACTATTATATATATTATTTTGAAACTATAAAAATAGAAAAAATATTTTTCTAAAAATATGTACGCTCACCCATATTCGCACTCGTCGAACAAAAAAAAAGAAAAGAAATTACGCGCGCGACGTACAATACGACTACGCGACGTACAATACAAAAATTTAAATTAGTATCAAATTTATATAAAAAATATAGTAGAAATTTAGGAATTTTATATCCTACCCAACTTAAAAGAATTTCGTCCTCGAAATTAAGAATTAGCAGGGGGTGAATAGACACAAGGGGTGTCGATGGGGAACAATCAATTACAATGCTCAACAAAATCATGCCGTAAGAAATCATGATCTAAATTATAGAATTAACACGGGTATGGCTATGAGGGTCGCGAGTTAAGGCACGAGTAGAAGATTAAGGGTTTAAAGTTTAATCAAGAGTATCATGCAAGAAAGAATAATATGGTATCAAGAGAAAATAAGTTAGAGCCCTAGCTGATATGGGTTCTTGTGAGTAGGTTAAGGCATAAATAAGAGATCGATTAGGTTCATGCCTAAGTTAAGTTATTTGGAAGGTTCACGATAGCGAATATAGGACCGAGAAAAAGGACGAGTAGTTTAGGATGAAGATACAGCAAAATCGAGTGAGAATGGTCATAGTCGATAGGAAGGCTAGAGAAAGTTCTAGTATAACGCCATCGTCCTTCTAAAATAGTTAAAGGCGAAAGCAATATAGAGTTCGAAGGAGACGTTATCGAATACGAATACGTGGTTCAAAGGCGACCGAATAATTCAAAAGGAGTTGCCAAGGCAGTCGCAGATGGGACTCTAGAGGGCAAGTTAGCTATGTCCCTATCCAGTAGAACGATAGATAAAAGCGAACCAAAATACACTAGGTTGATCAGACCATCATGCACCGGTTCTAAGTAGACTATTTGTTAGTGGAGGCATCCAATAATATATGTCATGAACAAGCTTGATAAAGAATTGAGCTTGCAAAAACTAGGCTACATTAGCATCATTAGTCTAGATAGTAAAAACATAGGCACGGGAGACTAAGATTGGAAGAAAGTAGAAATTGGTTCGAACTTCTAAAGGATATAAGTCATGTCATATGATGGTCTTCATACAGTCATCCTATAGTCTTCTTGTCCAAGTCCTTGGTTTGGCTAGATGGATTAGGGTCCTCTAAATTCTAAAATCTAGGTAAAGTTGCTAATATAGGTCACAAGGAAAAAAGAATTGCTAGGTCACAAGGCATTCTACCCAACTTAAAAGAATTAAACTAATGGGTATTTTGGGACAAAAGAAACATGTATAACTAGTAGGAATCACCTGTCTAACCTCTAGCAAGCACGAAGGAAAGATAAGAAATATGATAGAAGGAATCAAGCAAGATGCAATCGATGAGTCGAACGGTAGTTCGAATATGGAATCGAGGAAAGAGGTCAAGTATATGGATGAGATCCTAGACTTCTAATCCTATTCGCAGGCTTGCTTGGTACGATAAAGTAACCAAACAATTTATCTTGACCTACATGGGCTACCACAAAAACATGTAAATCTCCAGTCCCAAAATACGTAGGACTAGGAACTTAGACATGCCAGCTGTATACATACGAAGTATACTCCAATATATGGAAACCTCGTATGCATACATAAGCTGTAATATACAGTAAAAACCATAACGACTAATCTCATCCATAAAATAAAGAAAAATAAAGAATTCATATAATCATCGATGGAAATGTATTTATACAATATGTTGGGCGGAGACAAATCCACTACCAACAAGCAAGGGAAGAAATACATGAAAAATGAAATAAGTTTGGCGAGCGAAGCGAAGACGATCCAATTGCAATCATCCTCGAAGAAATAGAGATGTCCATGGCTAGAATACCTGCGAAAGACAAGAGCACACACCTGGGAAGATAACCAGGTCCTCAGAGGGACGTAACAAGACACATAATATCATGCCAATAACTGAATAAATAAAGTTCAACAGAAAAGTATATGTGACTACACAAATAAAGGTCCTTAACCATTTTATGTGAAAATGCATTTTGAAGACAACGTTCCACACAAGGGCTCCCGAGACTAGAAACACGGTGCGTTAGCGTTTCAACCGAGGTACTAGTGGCATCTAGAAAAAAATAAATAAATGCACGGCACACTAGTCTCTCGGGTGAGTCACTAATGGCAGCTGGAGGAAAGTAAATGCACGGCACATTTATGTTTCAACCGGGGCACTAGTGGCATCTAGAGAAAAGTAAATAAATGCACGGCTCACTAGCCACTCGGCTGAGTCACAAATAGTAGCTAGAGAAAAGTAAATGTGTGAAAGCTCCTGCGCCTAATAACTGTCTTCCCCCTCCCCATGCACTACTCGTGCTGAATCCACACCACGATATTTCTAATAACCGTTAAGTCTTCTAGGCAATTTATATTAGCAGTTATATCCTAACGCTCGTCCTGTACGCACCGATGTACGGTCGATACGCAAGTTCGAATCTATATGAGACACGTGACATCGTGGCACACAGGTGTCGGGCCAATGAATGCGGCACAAACAAAGGTGGTCCCTTAACTCTAGGCCAAATACATAAAGAAAACTAAAGTATAGTGATTTACAACTACATATGGTTTTGAAAGAACAACTTATAAGAAATAAAATATGCATAATATTGAGCAAGAAATTAAACAGTAAAGGCAAGGTGTCTTGCCTGGTAGGACGCCTGGTGTACTGCAATGATCAATGTGGCACGAACTGCGACTTCGGTAACAAATACAAGGTGACCTCTGTTGGTGGCACGAACAGTTCCACTGGGTCCAGAACGATCAAATTGGCTAGGGTTGACATATGGTAGTATAGAATTGGTAAAAGATAGGAAAGATGGGCTGCGTCATGGACAAGAGGATATTGATATAAATTTGTGTTAACAAAACTTATACTATTTTTAGAAATTTATTTTAAAAATATAAAAAAGTTTATAGATATATATTTGAAAATACAAAATTTCTAACAATACGGTTTGAGATATAGATAATATTAGTTAAAACATATGAGAAATACCAAAGTTTACTTGTAACTACATTTTACGGGTCAAAGTATTTTAGGAATTATGTTGGAAATCATTTTAGGTAAAAATAAATAAATATGGTACCATAAATAATATGAAAAAATTTATTTAGAAATATTTCAATATAATGAGAACAAATAATAATATAGGTACTAGTAGTACCATTGAAAATAATAAGGATAATTAATAGCAAACTATCCTTACAGATAATATTAATGACAGTAAATAAAATTGTATTAACTTATATACTTTGTTATAAGTACTAATTAACAAATACAGCTATTTATACAAATATATACAATAATAATAATTAAATTTTGTTAATAACCGTAATATACTACTATTGTACAAGAAAAGAAAATAATAATAATAACAATAATGATACAAAAAATATTAATAATAATGGTAATAATAAAATAATAATACTAATAAAACTTTACAAATATCTACAGATGAGTTCGTATCAGAGAGAAGAGTGAATAATAAATAATAATAACCACCAGCAAAAACAACATCCAGATGTATCTTCCTCACAGTAGACAATAAAACACAAAAACAAAGGAATCAAACAAAAGAAATAAAATAAAGTAATAATTTAATTTTTATACTAAAGAACAAAAAATAAAACCGAGTACAGCATGAAGTACTCTCATAAAATGCAACTCTACTTAAAGAAGAGTCAGGCGCAGTAGCTGAAGAAGTAAGAGAGAAACATTTGGTGAAGGGAAGAAACTGGTAGTGATAGGGAGAGAGCGAGAGGAAAGAAAGAGGATCGATGGAGAGTGAAGAAGAAGGGGAAAGGGGGAGCGGGCGCATGCGGCGGGTGCGTGCGGTGGGAGGCTGGGCGGCTAATCTGGCCAGGCCACGGTGAGTGGTGGTGGAGGTGGTGTATTAATTTTTATTTTTATTTTTTTTTTCATTGTGGTCGGGAAGGCGTAAGGTGTTGCTGGGAGGCGGCGGCCGGTCGCAGTGGCGGTCGGCCGCGGGGGCGGTGGTTTGTGTGTTGATGGGTCGGTGACCGGTGGGTGGCTGTTTGATGTCTGTGGCCATGGCGGTGGTGTGTGGTTTAGTCGGGAACTGGAAACAGTGAAGATAATGGTCTGGGTAGTGGTCAGATGATGTCAGCGTAGGTGATTAGGGCGAAGGTACCAGAAGAATTCCGGCAACAGAAAGAGGTGGTGGCAGTGCTGG
>JANAVB010035672.1:0-27327 GCA_029216955.1 Iris pallida | reverse complement strand
ACTGCAGGCAAGCCTGCAATCACTGTAGGTACAAAAAAGTTATGTCAATTGAGGACTGCAGGCCAGCACTGCAGTCATGTCTTAGGCAAGTCCTGCAGTCCTCAATTGACAGAAGTGGGGTGGCCCTTATGTTTTCAAAATAGCAAATTTGTAATTTTTTTAAAGTTTTAAGTTGGTGGCCCTTAGTAAAAAGGGGGTGGCCTTTAACATTTGCCAGAAACTTTGATACCGAAGGAGAAGGTAGGAAGGGGCCTGGAGTGTTTTTTCCAACAAGATTTTTTTTCTTATTTTCCTTGTGGGTACGGAGAATAAGAGCATCTCCAATCCTATTGTGAGTTTAGAAAAGGTTTTTTCTAATGGCACCACCACTTTTACTTGGGGACAGCCCAAAAATGTTTACAAATTTACAAGTTTGCCATTAGTTTTTTTTTACTTAGGGGCAGCCCAACATTAGGTATAAAAGACAATTTTTCTAATTTTTCTCTCTCCCTCTACTTTTTTTCTCTCTCCTTCAACTCTTTTCTTCTCTCTCTCTACTTTTTTCTTTTTCTCCCAATATTTCTAAGTCATAGAATTAAACCCTAGTCCAAAAATTTCCCAAATTTTTCTTCCTTTCTTTCCGAGAATTATCTCCAAAAAAATTCTCCTATCTCAATCATGTTTGGCACAATTTTTTTCGCAAATTTGTCTAAGATCAGCTACCAAAATTTTTTTTCACTCATACTCAAAATCAGAAAACATAAACATAAATATTAGGTTTAGAATCATTTTAGGGTTCATGAATGAATTTTTCGAACATGATCTCACATATTTTTGAAACCCTAACCCTAGAACACGACAAATCGTTGTGGCTGTTCGGCTACTACAGTCGTGGCTTACAACATTAGGACTACCAGGGTTGTGGCAGTCCTAATGCAAAGTAGGACTGCCATACTTTCTATAGTCCTACATTAAGTTAGGACTGACAGGTCCCTGACAGTCCTTACTTAATAAAGGACTGCCAGGGTGTTGGCAGTCCTGTATAAAACTCTCTGTGAAGATACTTCATCTTCTTCCATACGCTGCTCACTTTCGAATCTAGGTTTTCTCCTCAAAAATCTTCAAAAACTCGTCGAAAAATTTCGGAAAGACCGAGACAAACGACAAAAGTGCTAAAACGGAGGTCCAAACATCATTTTTTTACTATTCTAAAATTTTGAAAGGCCGTCTAACAAAGAAGCGGTTAATCTCAGGCTCCTCGAAGATACGCTCATTTTGCGACAAACCGGACCTCGTTTCGACCTTCCAGTCAAAAGTTATGGCCCTTTAAAGTTTCAACTAACCATAAAATGCAGGAGAATGGCCATTCTCCGTGTTAGAACACGAAGAATGTTAATTTCGCATGAGGGTGGCCATTCTCCGTGTTAGTAACACGGAGAATGGCATTCTCCGTTTTATTTTACACGAAGAATTGTCATTCTCTGTGTTAGTAACACGGAGAATGACATTCTCTGTATAATTTAGCACGGAGAATGCCATTCTTCGTCTTAATTTACACGAAGAATAGCCATTCTCCGTGCTAAATTACACGGAGAATGGCCATTCTCCGTCTTAATTTATACAGAGAATGGCCATTCTCCGTGTAATTTAGCACGAAGAATGGTCATTCCAGTGTTAAAATGCAGGAGAATGGCCATTCTCCGTGTTAGAAACACGGAGAACGTCATTCTCCGTGTTAAGTAATACGGAGAATGGCATTCTCCGTGTTAATTTACACGAAGAATGGCCATTTCCAGTGTTAAAACGTAGGAGAATGGTCATTTCCAGTGTTAAAACATAGGAGAATGGTCATTCTCCGTATAATTTAGGACTTCCAGGGGGGTGGCAGTCCTATTTGTAAGTCTCTGTGATGAGAGTTTTGAAACTCTCTATCACAGAGAGTTTCAATTAGGACTGCCACCCCCTGGCAGTCCTATACAAAATGAGGACTGCCACCCCCTGGCAGTCCTATACAAAATAAGGACTGCCATGGTGCTGGTAGTCCTATTTATAAGTCTCTGTGACAGAGTTTCAGTTTGAGGAGCTCATCACAGAGTTTTATAAATAGGACTGCCACCACCCTGGCAGTCCTACACTTATGTAGGACTGCCAGGGTGCTGGCAGTCCTAATTAAAACTTGCTGTAACAGCAAGTTTCAATTTGGACTGCCAGCACCCTGGTAGTCCTACTTAAGTGTAGGACTGTCAGGGGGATGGCAGTCCTAATTGAAACTCTCTGTGACAGAGAGTTTCAGTTTGAAACTCTCATCAGACAAAATATCCAACTTCAAAAAAAACAACATAAATCACAACTACATATCAGACAAAATATCCAACTTCAAAAAATAACATAAATGTCAACTACATATCCTTCAAAAGTCTGCCCAACAACTTAAGTTTTCAAACAACAAATATATCCTTCAAGTTTCAAACAACAAAAATATCCAGATTACATCCAACTAATGATCATTCCACATCCAACTACATATCATACCGGGCGATTGAACGAGACTCCCTATTATTCATGAAGGGAAACTCGACCATGTCGTCGATGCGATCAAGCTCGTTGGCGACCGCGATACTAGTGTCACTTTGGCAACCTCTCCGGAGTGTCTGGGCCAATTCCTTCACCTTTTGAGACTGTAAATGAAAGTATAAGTGAATTAAGTCTACAAATATAGAAATCTCAGTCTAATTACAAATACGAAACTCACCAGCCTCACCAACCCAGCATACAAGACGTTTTTGGAAGGAAGATCTCTAATTGCTCCGACGGCCACGGGACCCGGGTTTGTAGGGTTCGACAACTTAGGATGTCCGAAGGTTAGTGGCCGGAGGACTGCAGGACAACGTATAGTTATTAAATAATAGAAACAGAAATAGGACATGCAGTTACCCCCCCTCCCGTATATGAGCATCATGCAGTTACCCACCCTCCTCCATATGAGCAACATAGAGTACCAACCCTCCCCCCCAATTTCCACCCCCATATCTCATTACATTAGGACTGCCAGGCCTGTGGCAATCCTAATATAAAGCAGGACTGCCACAGTCCTGGCAGTCCTCTTATGAAAGAGGACTGGCAGGACTGTGGCAGTCCTGCTTTACATTAGGACTGCCACAGGCCTGGCAGTCCTACTGTATTCAAATCCGACTGTTGTAGCCGAACGGCCAAAACGAGATGCTAGTTTGTTGTCTTCTATGGTTAGGGTTTCAAGAAAAAAATGTGGGCTTGTCGTGTTCGAAAATTCCTTTCATGAACCATAAAGATATTCTAAACCTAATTTATCAAAACTTTTTAGAGAATTAAAAATATTCTAGGATTTTGAATAGAATGTACAAAATTTTTGAAGAAATTAGGGAAGAACGTACCTAGATTCCGGTTGCTTCGACTTGCGTGTCATCTATAAGAATCTACGAATGTTGTTGAAAAAATCTTGGTAGAGGAATTGGGAGTGGAGTGGTGGAGGAGAAGAAAGTAGGGTTTTGGGAGAGGGAGAGTTCTCTTTTTTTCTTTTGGTGGAGAGAGAGTGTAGAATGGGTTATGGGAAGGAATGAAGGGTTTGGGGGGTTGGGCTGTCTCCTAGCAAAATATGGGTGCCCCCAGCAAAATCTCCACCTCCTTGGGCTGTGTAAAACTCCTAAATTTCTACTACGATTTTTTTAATAAATATGGTATTGATTTTTGTACTTCGTATTTGTACGTCGCGTACGAGTTTGCGTTTCGTAAATTTCTCGTCAAGTACGAATAAGTGCGAAGTACATATTTTTATAAAACGTTTTAATTATATAGATGTAGAAAATATTTCAAAATAATAGACGATAAATATTTTATATTGCTTGAAGTTGTAAATACGTCGCGCCGAGGATTGCCAAACTTTATTTTTATTTTAAAAAAGGCTATTTTATTTTATGGTACAAGTATAACTAGTAATTTAGAAAAACTGTATTTTATATAAGTATTATTTTTGCATACGAGTGTATATATATTTGTATTTTTGAAATTAATTATTATCACTAATATATTATTTCGAAAAAAGTATATTAAATATGGGTTGATTTAATATGTAATTAATTATGGTAATTTAAGTTGGAAAAAATATATATTAAGTTATTTAAATACAGTTTAAATTTGAGGTAGAATCTATCTACATTGGATTATATTTGATTGAGCTACTTTTAAATCAATTTGAATTAAATAGTGGAAAATCTAAGGGGAATTAAAACTCTTCTTAGTCCTTATCTAGATAAGACTTTTGTAAACCCCCTGATTTTTCAAAATAAATATTTGTGAAATTTTTGGATTTTTAAATAACTATTCGTTGACTTATTATATAATTTGTATTATTTTACATATATTTAGTATAGTGCTTATTGGTGAATTTAGTATAAAAATATATAAAGCTATTTTTCTAGTACATTAAGGGGGCGTTTGGTTCAAATTTTTGTGGCTTGGGAATGGGTTTTGAATTCCTTACCCATGTTTGGTATGTTTAGGATTGGGAATGAGGAGGGAATAGGAGGGGCTTAGGTGGGAAAGCTATTCCCATTGACTTGGGAAAGCTATTCCCAAGCCCCCCCTTGGGATTAGATTTGCTTTCCTAGGAATGATGTTTGACTATTTTGTTTGGACGGTTATACCCTCTCTTTATTTTCAAATTATCAACTTCTATCCCATACATGTGAATCATTATGAAATTAATGAAAGGGTATTAAAGGAAAACTAAATAAATTAATATTTCTATCCTTTTGTAAACCAAAAATGGAGATGGAAAATTTTAAAATTTTGAACTACCTATTCCCAACCTAACCAAACATGGGTATGGGAATGTTGAATTCCTTTCCCATGGGAAAGGAACTGAAAACCTATTCCTAGGAATACAAAAACTTGATCCAAACGAGCCCTAAGGATCTAAACTATAATATACAAAAAAAAAATTCTCAAAATTTTAGGATTTATTTCATAACTTTTATTACTTTTTACATGTTATTTATATTGTACACTATTTACATAATATAGAATAAATATCAATTTAGTATTAAATATTTTAGCTTGTATAAATGAGATTAGACGAAGATTGTTTAAATAAATATTAACTCTATTTATTATCTATAGTAATTTTAAATAATGTTATAGATAATTTAGATAAATATGAACTATATTTTAAGTTAATCATAATCCTAAGTCTAATAGGAAAGCATCCCTATCTATATCATATCCTAACAAAGCAAACTCCAATTTATTTAAATCAAATCCTATCTAATTTAGGAGATAAATCTGAAATAAATACCTATATAAACCCAATACATCCCCCTTCTATCAGCCATAATTCAAAATTATTTTTAGTCCAAAAGAAACTCTAAAATTCGTCATTAGAATTCAATCCCGCTTTTTAGGCAAAAGCAACTTGGAACGACGATATCTCCTAGCTCCGAACTCCGTTTCGCCTCCAGTTTTTTTTAAAAGAAGCATATCGAGGTAAGCTTTCCAAAAACATATTTTAACAGACAAATTTCATTCTGTAGATTTCTGTAAAACTATTTGAGTATTAGATGTCCGAAAAACAAACGTATTTCGATATTTTCGTGATTTCGAGAGATTTCGGGCATGAAAATGCGATTCGTTTAGTTTTTCGGAAAGCTGATACGAAAATCTATACCATATCCAAATTTCAAAATTTATTAAATAAATCTAGTAGGTACAGTATTAATTATAATTAGATAATAGACTATTTTCAGCATCCGGAGATGTTTGTTTGGACCTAGTTCCTCGGCAGCCGTTGTTCCACCTACTTTCCTGTCTGATCTTCGCCACCACAGTGCTCAGGACTCAGGCAAGTATACCTTGCTAATTTACTGTCATATTATTTATTTTCTGTATTACTTACTTTGTTTCATATTGTTAGTTTCCTTTGTTATAAACTGCGCGTCCAAGCCACACTTGGGTGCAAGCGACTCTATTAGTCGTTTTACTTTACTATATGAATGTTAACTTAGTTTTAGTAGACTACCTTCTTGTTAGGGTATATCCTTATATCTCTTTTACCCATGACACACACACTACACGGTTTGAGACGTTTTGCTAGGGGAATGACTTATGGACTGGCCATCTTTATTGTCGTGTGACGGATAGATTGTAACTGCTACGATTAAGGTATAGAGACTCGAGCAGTTACAAAATTGGGCGGGTCATGGACATGACTTGGTCAGTGTAGAAAATATTTGGGGAGGACAGTCGCTAGTGCATATGGAAATCCAAACAGGTAAACCACAGTCTCCGGATGGAACTGTGGCAATTTATATTTGCAGATGCCCTCTGACGTTTTGGACGTTACGGACGGATACAGATGACTAGATGCCAGTTACGTACATGTAGCCTAAATTCCACCCATGCGTATGAAAGTTGTCCTCTAAATTGCACAATAGATGGTTAGCATTCCCTTTTGCATATTGGTGTCTAGGAGAGTCTTGCATATTATTATTATTTTGACAGTTTATATTAGCTTGTTCTTCCTGTATCTTGTTACGTCCCTCTGAGGACCTGGTTATTCCCTAGGTGTGTGTTCATGTCTTCCGCAGGTATCCTAGTCGGGATCGTGGTCTTCTCCATTTATTCGAAGATGACGTGACTTGGTTCCTCCTTGCTACTTCCACTTAGTCCTTTTATATATCATGTACTTCTTCCTTTTTATTTTGGTTGGTAGTGGATGTGTCTCCAACCAACATATTGTATCAGAATAATTTATTATATGATATCTCTTATTCCCTTATTTTGTGGATATGATTAGTTAGTTGTGGTTTACTACATTTTACAGCTAATGTATACATACAAGACCCATGTACTTCGTATGTATACAGCTGGCATGTCTACGTACTTAGTCCTACGTATTTTGGGACTGGGACGTTACATGTTTTTGTGGTGGCCCATACAGGTCAAGTTTATCACTTTGGTTACGTTATTGTACCGATGTGAGCCTGCATATAGGATTAGAGTCTAGAATCTCATCCATCTACTTGACATCCTTTCTTGACTTCAAATTCCGAACTCTCGTTCGACCCCTTTGATTTGCATCTTGCTTGACTCCTTCTATCGTAAATTCTTAATTTCGTGCTTAGTGACAACTAGGAAGATGACTACACTAGTATATGCTCATAGGTTAAACGCATGGCTAGAAGGATTACATTGACATTTAGTATGCATTGAGGTCTTATTTTTGTATAAAAGTATTTATGTTTTCTAAAAGTATGATCTTAAGAGTTAGTAAATTCTAAGTTGGGTAGTAGAGATGGATTTTTATCTTGATACTACTAAAGGATTGATAAATTGAGAAAATAAAATATGATTTTTGTGAAATAGTTACGATTTATTTGAGTATGAAATCGATATAAGAAATAGCTTAAGATTTTTAAATTTAGTGGTACGATTTACAAGTTTATTTTTGAAGGATGATAGTAAAAATTTTGGTTTAAAATATTTTGGAAGATACAAAATTGATTGAAGGAAATTTCAAATTTCAAATTTATATTTGATGATTGATTGATAAGATTATTTTGAGTTTAAAGTTGGATTGATAACATTAAAAACTTGATAAACAATTTATTGGTGTTATGATAAAGGTTAATTTGAGACTGTTGGAAGGTATTCACGAAAGGACCGATAAATCCAAAAGATGGAGAAAACAAAATTTTAGTTGAAGGTTTTAGAAATACTTATGATATATGGGGATGTGAAAGAGAAAAAAAATATCTTAAGTTTTTCGTGTCATGTGATTTAAAAATAAAGTTATTTAGATTTTGAGTTTAAGGTTTCGATTTGTGTATTAAATGTTGGTAAAAAAATGAGGAGAGAAAAGGTGTTGACAATAATCTAAAGGGATACCTCGAGATTTATTGAAGGAATTAAAATTTTAAAGTATGATTATACTTGGCGACATAAAATAATTTTTGGTAAATTAATTTGAGAATCCCATTGAGAATTGTTAAGGAAGCTTAAAAAATTAGCAGATTAGACTTGTATTGATAAGAAACCAAGATAGACATGGGGTCACCTTAATGAGATGGAAGTATACCCCATTAATTGCCATATCATCCATGATCATTGCACATACACAAGTGAAGTTAGTTATCTACCAAACTATGTGATTATATCTCAATTTTGACTTACTCGACCTTTTCCCAAATCCAGATCTTTTATTGTGACCTTCTAACCGTTTGAAATTTGAATAATGAATTGATCGTTCCTTAACTGTATTCATCTAAGAGACTATCTTCTCTCTAGAACTGTGTTTCTAAATTATTTTTACTGGAGTCCTTAATTAATTTTATTTCATGCTTCAACTTGGTCTTCTTTATTTTTATTTTTGCATTAATTGTCACCCTATGAACTCCCACTTTCTATTATAGATCTTTTGACGTCCCTTACCATGACTTTGATATTCGGAGTATAATACTAGCTGTTACCTTCCAACAAATTTTATATGCAAGACCTAGACGAGCCCACCTTCATGTAGGTATATCATGTTCCACTAAAACATGTCTCCATGTACACTATTTTTATGATACGATTTTCTGGTCAAAATGGCTAAACTATAATCTTTACCATGATACCAAAATACTTCCTGACTTCAATTAGAGATCCAACCTTGACTCAATTCTTTTGACCCGATATGTGATTGTGTTCTACTTAATTCCTTAAATGCTTAACCTTGTGCCTTATCTTGATTGTTTGACCCATTCTCCCATCACACTACTAGTTTAACTATTGTATGTTGGGTAGAATATCTCATGACCTAACAAACCTTTGTCCTTGTGATCCATATTGATAAGTTTACTTAGACTATAGAATTCAGAGGATCCTAACTTATCTAGTCAACCAAGCCATAGATAAGAAAACACTAGGACGACTGCATAAGCCCAAACTTCGGGCAAGACTTAGATTTTAATAGACCTTCGACTATTTAATTTCCTTCATTAGTATTCCTTACTTATTTTTTGACTATATTATGATGCTAATTTAGCCTTAATTTTACAAGCTTATTCTTTTATCGAGCTTGTTCACGACATATGTGTTATTGGGGACGCCCACTAATACATTGTCTAATCAGAACTGGTGCATGATGGTCTGATCAACCTAGTGTACTTTGGTTCGCTTTTCATATATTATTCGACGTGGATGGAGACGTAGTTAAACTTGGCCTCTAGAATTCCATCCGCGACTGCCTTGGCAATTCTTTTTGAAAATTTTCAATCATCTTTGAACCACTTATTCGTATTCGATAATATCTTCTTCGAACTCTTTATTATTTTCGTCTTTCGCTTATATTAGAAAGACAAACACTCGTACTTGATATCCCCTTAGTTGCCCACCATCTATTACCAAGATAGTTAACCACTGACCAACCAATGTGACTATATCCCCGTCTTGAGTTACCTTTTCCTCTACCCTAGATTCATTATCGTAACCTTCTAATCGTTCTTGAAACTTGAAAATGATTCAAATCATTTCCCTACCCATACCTTAAACCTAGACGACTATATTCGCTCAAGAAACCATCTATCCTAAATGTCTAAATTATTCTCTTTGACCTACTCAATTCCTTTCTATTCTCTAATTCGTGTTATAATAATTTTATTACCTTAACTAGCGACCCTTCTTCAATTCCATAACCATGATGTATTTTCGCAGATATCAAAATCACGATCTTCCAATGCATGTTTGTGTCGAACGTCGTTTCTTTGTCTCATCCAAAAAATTAATCATATTTCGGTATTGATGAACTCTTTCTATCTTCCATACCCTAGCTATTCCTAAATTTTGAGGACGAAATTCAGTTGGGTATGATGTAAAACTCCTAAATTTCTACTATGATTTTTTTAATAAATATGGTATTGATTTTTGTACTTCGTATTTGTACGCCGCGTACAAGTTTGCGTTTCATAAATTTCTCGTTACGAATAAGTGCGAAGTACATATTTTTATAAAACGTTTTAATTATATAGATGTAGAAAATATTTTAAAATAATAGACGATAAATATTTTATATTGCTTGAAGTTGTAAATACGTCGCGCCGAGGATTGCCAAACTTTATTTTTATTTAAAAAAAGGCCATTTTATTTTATGGTACAAGTATAACTAGTAATTTAGAAAAACTGTGTTTTATATAAGTATTATTTTTGCATGCGAGTGTATATATATTTGTATTTTCGAAATTAATTATTATCACTAATATATTATTTCGAAAAAAAGTATATTAAATATGGGTTGATTTAATATGTAATTAATTATGGTGATTTAAGTTGGAAGAAAATATTAAGTTATTTAAATACAGTTTAAATTTGAGGTAGAATCTATCTACATTGGATTATATTTGATTGAGCTACTTTTAAATCAATTTGAATTAAATAGTGGAAAATCTAAGGGGAATTAAAAATCTTCTTAGTCCTTATCTAGATAAGACTTTTGTAAACCCCCTGATTTTTCAAAATAAATATTTGTGGAATTTTTGGATTTTTAAATAACTATTTATTGACTTATTATATAATTTGTATTATTTTACATATATTTAGTATAGTGCTCATTGGTGAATTTAGTATAAAAATATATAAAGCTATTTTTCTAGTACATTAATGATCTAAACTATATTATACAAAAAAAAATTCAAAATTTTAGGATTTATTTCATAACTTTTATTACTTTTTACATGTTATTTATATTGTACACTATTTACATAATTTAGAATAAATATCAATTTAGTATTAAATATTTCAGCTTGTATAAATGAGATTAGACGAAGATGGTTTAAATAAATATTAACTCTATTTATTATCTATAATAATTTTAAATAATGTTATAGATAATTTAGATAAATATGAACTATATTTTAAGTTAATCATAATCCTAAGTCTAATAGGAAAGCATCCCTATCTATATCATATCTTAACAAAGCAAACTCCAATTTATTTAAATCAAATCCTATCTAATTTAGGAGATAAATCTGAAATAAATACCTACATAAATCCAATACATCCCCCTTCTATCAGCCATAATTCAAAATTACTTTTAGTCCAACAGAAACTCTAAAATTCGTCATTAGAATTCAATCCCGCTTTTTAGCAGCAAGAGCAACTTGGAACGACGATATCTCCTAGCTCCGAACTCCGTTTTGCCTTCAGTTTTTTTTAAAGAAGTGTATCGAGGTAAGATTTCCAAAAACATATTTTAATAAAAAAAATTTGTTCTGTAGATTTCTGTAAAACTATTTGAGTATTAGATGTCCGAAAAACAAACGTATTTCGATATTTTTGTGATTTCGGGAGATTTCGGGCACTAAAATGCGATCCGTTTAGTTTTTCGGAAAGCTGATACGAAAATCTATACCATATCCAAATTTCAAAATTTATTAAATAAATCTAGTAGGCAAAGTATTAATTATAATTAGATAATAGACTATTTTTAGCATCCGGAGATGTTTGTTTGGACCTTAGTTCCTCGGCAGCCGTTGTTCCACATACTTTCCTGTCTGATCTTCACCACCACAGTGCTCAGGTCTCAGGCAAGTATACCTTGCTAATTTACTGTCATATTATTTATTTTCTATATTATTTACTTTGTTTCATATTGTTAGTTTTCTTTGTTATAAACTGCGCGTCCAAGCCACACTTGGGTGCAAGCGACTCTATTAGTCGTTTTACTTCACTATATGCATGTTAACTTAGTTTTAGCGGACTACCTTCTTGTTAGGGTATATCCTTATATCTCTTTTACCCATGACACTCATACTACACGGTTTGAGACGTTTTGCTAGGGGCATGGCTTATGGACTGGCCATCTTTATTGTCGTGTGACAGATAGATCGTAACTGCTACGATTAAGGTATAGAGACTCGAGCAGTTACAAAACTGGACGGGTCATGGATATGACTTGGTCAGTGTGGGAAATATTGGGGGAGGACAGTCGTTAGTGCGTATGGGAATCCAAACAGGTAAACCACAGTCTCCGGATAGAACTGTGGCGATTTATATTTACAGATGCCCTCTGACGTTTTGGACGTTACAGACGGATACGGATGACTGGATGCCAGTTACGTACATGTAGCCTAAATCCCACCCATGCGTATGAAAGTTGTCCTCTAAATTGCACAATAGAAGGTTAGCATTCCCTTTTGTATATTGGTGTCTAGGAGAGTCTTGCATATTATTATTATTTTGACAGTTCATATTAGCTTGTTCTTCCTGTATCTTGTTACGTCCCTCTGAGGACCTGGTTATTCCCCAGGTGTGTGTTCATGTCTTCCGCCGGTATCCTAGTCGGGATCGTGGTCTTCTCCATTTATTTGAAGATGACGTGACTTGGTTCCTCCTTGCTACTTCCACTTAGTCCTTTTATATATCATGTACTTCTTCCTTTTTATTTTGGTTGGTAGTGGATGTGTCTCCAACCAACATATTGTATCAGAACAATTCATTATATGATATCTTTTATTCCTTTATTTTGTGGATGAGATTAGTTAGTTGTGGTTTACTATATTTTACAGCTTATGTATACATACAAGACTCATGTACTTCGTATGTATACAGATGACATGTCTACGTACTTAGTCCTACGTATTTTGGGACTGGGGCGTTACAGGCTTCCCCTAAGTAAGGGTTGCCCCCTAACAAAAATGGTGGTGCCCTTAGAAAAAACCTTAGAAAAAATGGTTGCCACATAGGAATGAAAAACTTTCATTCCAAAAATTATTCTCCAATGCAAATATAGAATAAAACATGAAGTTGACATGGCAATGACATGGCAAGGAGAATGTGAAGTTGGTTGTCTAGATCTAGACAATGCACTTCACAATGACTTTGTCTCCACATCATCAATTATGAATAGAAATATTTATAAAAAAGTTAGAGAAGTGAAGGAGTTGCCTTGGAAGTTAGAAAAAATACTTTTTATTGTCTCCTCAATACTTTTGCATTGGAGAGAGTTTTTCTATCTCATTGTCTTTTGAGATATAGTTTTGCCACATAAACAAGACATTGTCTTGTGGCTCATGCCACATAGAAGCCACCTAAGATTCACAACACTTAACAAGACAATAGGGTTGGAGATGCTCTAAGCATAAGATCGAAAGATCCTTCTCGGGTGACAAAATATCAAGGCTTTTTCTAATGGCACTACCATTTTTATTTGGAGGTAGCCCAAAAATGTTTTAAAAAATTACAAGTTTACCATCCATTTTTTTTTACTTGGGACTAGCCCAAAAAATGGTATAAATAATAACTTTTCATTTCTTTTCCTCTCTCCCTCTACTCTTTTCTTCTCTCCCAACATTTCTAGCTCATAGAATTAAAACCTAGCCCAAATTTTCCCCCAACCTACATTTCTAGGTTATAAAATTCTATCTAGTTAATTCTTTTTCTATGCTTTACCTTTATGAGATTAGAGTCTCTTCCAACTAACATGGAACCTGCTCCCAACCAGTATCATAAACAAATTTATAAACCCGACACATAAGAGCGTTGATTCCTAGTGCAATAGAAGCACATATACTCAAAACAGTAATAGGTATTTGTATTCCGAAACTATCAAAATTGACTGGTTCTTAACCTCTGAAACATAAGGGGGCATGAAAACTCTAAAAAATTTGGCCATGTCGGACACATTGGATACGACCTGGACAGTCTAAAATGAAGGACTGCCAGCCCCCTGGCAGTCCTAACATAATGAAGGACTGCCAGGGGGCTGACAGTCCTGTATGAATCTCTCTTCACAGAGAGTTTCATATCCAAACTCTCTTCACAGAGAGTTTGGGTCAGGACTGCCAACCCTCTGACAGTCCTTCATTATGTTAGGACTGCCAGGGGCCTGGCAGTCCTGTATGAAACTCTCTGTGAAAAGAGTTTCATACCCAAACTCTCTTCAAAGAGTTTGGGTTAGGACTACCAGGTCCCTGGCAGTCCTAACATAATACAGGACTGCCAGGATGGCAGTCCTGTATGAAACTCTCTGTGAGAGTTTCATATCCAAACTCTCTTGGGTCAGGATTGCCAGGCCCCTGGCAGTCATAATAATTAATAGTTGACATGCTTCTTGCTTCTGTAATATTCTTACACTTGAAATCATGGCTTGTCTCATCTTACGGAACTTTCTTCTCAATCTCAAGAGCCCTCTTCATTTACATAGTAGTCCAGAAGTTGATTTCCACTTTAACTACCTTCCTTTATCTTATGAACATCCTCTTCAACTCACCAAAATGTTAGGATTGAAAAATATAGACTGAAATGTAGAAATTCGGGGGTTGTTTGGTGTTGTCTTCTTCTTCCGAAAAAGTGGATCTTTGGCTATTTAGCTTATGAAACATGTCCGCGAGTTTATGACACCGATGTAGAGGTTGGTGGGATATATTATGTATGTAATCTGAACAAATTTTTTTTACTTGCACATACTTAAGAATGGGTGATTGAAATTGAAGAATAAATATTTTGTGAGAGTAACGAAGTAATTAGTTTTACCATATGATGATTTATTGTTGGCTCGTAGTTTAGAAAATTTTGATAGTTCAACTTATTTTCTTATGCATCATCGCGTACTTTCTGTACTTAGTACTTGTCATGCACACACTTTTCTTTCATATGAACTACTTTATATTTTGACTGATGTTTGGTTTTACAGGTACCATGCCAACAGAATGTTGAGCTTCTATGTCCCTGGTGAACCTCTTTTCTTTCCAAATAAGATCCAAACATGTCTATATCCAAATATAAACATCCAAATAACACCAAATATAGACATCGTATCCAAATATGTTAAATAGGTACGTCATCATCGGAAGAAGACGAAGGACTAGGAGAAGCTCGTTGCTTCGACCGAGCAGGGGAGCTGGTCGCTTCGTCCGAGACCGGCCAGTCGCTCCAGTGACTTCGCTTTCTGGAGACGGTTCGAAAATTCTTATCGGTCTCTCGAGAGGAGGACCCGCAGTGCGTTCCTTGCGCGCCGACATGGTGGGTCGTATTCTCTTGGGAGCGGCCGTAGGACAGCAGGACAATATACAGTTATTAAATAATACAAAAAAATAGACAACAAGAAAACATAATGTCCTACAATTATATTGGACTGCAGGAAGCCAAGAAGTACAACATTAGGACTGTCAGGGTTCTGGCAGTCCAAATGTTAAGGAGGACTGCTAGACTCCCTGTAGTTCTCTTTCACAAGAGGACTGCGGTCTGTCTGGCAGTCCTCTTTAACATTAGGACTGCCACAATCCTGACAGTACTAATGTTGTCAGCCGCGATTGTAGCAACCGAACGACCACAACGACACGATACTTTGTCATGTTCTAGAGTTAGGATTTCAAGAAAAATGTAGGATTTATCGTGTTCAAAAATCCATTCATGAACCCTAAAGTGATTCTAAACCTAATTTATCAATTTTTTTTTGAGAATTAACAAAGATTCTTTGAATTTGAATAGAATGTAAAAATACGTAGAAGAAATTAGGGAAAAAATACCTAGACTCTGATGATGGTTTGGACTTTGCGTGCCATCTGTTGGATTTGAACTCTCTTGGAATGTAGAAGAAATTTAGGGTTAGGAATTTGGAATGGAGTTGTGGAAAAAAGAATGGGGTTTTGGAGATTTTGGAAAAGAGAGAAATAAAATGGGAGAGAGGGTTTTTTTGGGGAGGGGGGGCTAGCACCAAGTAACTTTTGGGCTGCCCCCAAGTAAGGGCTAGCCCCAAGTAAAATTGGTAGTGCCCTTAGAAAAAGCCAATATCAATGGATCGAGCCACAAGGACAACATATTATTCCTACCATTTATTAAAAAAATGTGGCACAAAAATGTTATTTATAAGGGCACATCATATTTTGATCGGAGCTAGTTCGAATTTGGAGAAAAATTACTCAGGACAGCCCATTTTTTTTACTCATAAGGTTGTCCCAACCTAAACCCCCCAACCCAAAATTTTAGTTTCATTTCCAAATTTCATTCTCTCTCTTCCAAAACTCTAATTCCTCTCTTCTTCTTTCTCTTCTCCTCCACAATTTCCTCCATCCCTAAGCAACAATTTCTCATCTTCTTCTTGTCCAACATCTTTCTCTTCTCCTCCACCATCTTCCTCTTCTACTCAAGATCGATGGCATCCCAACTCGCGTCGACTAGGACTGTCCAATTTTCTAGTAGTCCTACAAACTGATAGGACTACCAAAAATAGTGGCAGTCCTAATTCACAGCAAGTGAAACAAAGGACTGTCCAGTTTTTGGCAGTCCTGACTGTATGTAGGACTGTCAGAATTCCTGATAGTCCTGGTAAAAAATGACTTTTATACCTAGAAATAGGATAGCCGTGAGTATTTTTTTCAATGGCAAACTTGTAAATAAATTAAACTTAGAAATAGGATATCCCTGATCAAAATATGATGTGCCCTTATGTCACGGCCCACACCTGCTTTTCGGATGCAAGACGTGTCCAAGCCCAGCCTACGCCGCAGTGTCGACGATAGAATGCTGTCTAATATGCACAAGTCATGACAGTCTATTTCTCATCCACAGAATAATAAAGAATCAACTGAGACCATTGAATGTCAATAAAACTGAACAATAGAGAATATAGACTAAATGTTTCCCAGAATCAAAGTCACGTCCGGTGGATACAAATCTACTACCATTAGACGGAATAAGAAAAATACATGAAATAAACTAACTGAGTACAAACTGGTAATCAAAGACAACCTCAGCTACAAGGTGCCGTGGTCTGATGCTGACTCGTCTGCTCCTGACTCAAACTCGGCTAAACCTGAAGAGATCATCAGGTCCTCAGAGGACTAGCAAGATACATAAAACATGCATATCTAACAGTTTTATCACGCGTAAGAAATAAGCAAGAAAGACAAAACACGACAAGTGGCTATGAACACGGACATTAGAACAACTAC
The DNA here is from genome assembly GCA_029216955.1 of Iris pallida. NCBI lineage: Eukaryota > Viridiplantae > Streptophyta > Magnoliopsida > Asparagales > Iridaceae > Iris > Iris pallida. Next base: position 10,390 of record JANAVB010035672.1, on the reverse strand, counting down.
GCATAAATGAACTGCTGGAAGAGAAACTGGTAAACACGAGATCAACGGATACCAAACTTTCGTCCCGAGTGTAGACTCGATAGTTTGAACTAATCACCAACCATCGCCCCGAGTATGGACTCGCAGGTTAGTTCAAGACAACTCACCCTCGTCCCGAGTGTGGACTCTCTGGTGCAATGAACAAGACAACACCCTCATCCCGAGTGTGGACTAACGGATGTAAACAAATCAAGACAAACACCCTCGTCCCGAGTGTGGACTCTCTGGTGTAACTGGTCAACCCTCGTCCCGTGTGTGGACTCGCAGGTTGCAAGAATCGAAACAAAGAGATAGTAATCCAGTTTATAACGCAACTATTCTATGACATGACTCAATCAAGTACGGGTGAGAACAGATCCAAGTGTGAACTACCAGGCCAAATGTGAACACGGCTATATATCAATGAAACAACTCAACAGTATATAATATGAAAAGCACATGTCCATAATCAATCAAAAGACTGGATAATAAAATGTAATACATGTAAAAAGAACTGTAGAGGGAGGCAAGGTATACTTGTCTGTGGTCCTGAGCTGCGGGTACGATCAAGTGTTGAGTCAATGTCCGATTAACCTATTTAAAGCATATACATAATGTTAATAGATAGCTTGAAATCAATAATGATCTATCTACTTGGTCTTTAAGCCTTTGATTTGGTTTTCTTAATTTACTAGGTTAATTTTGGTTCTATGACCCCTACTGGATGTGGTAGACTAACACTCATACATATTCATTAGACTGCTTCCTGGTTGGACCTACCTTTGCTACTATGATATCAACCCACCCATTCTACTTGTATACCTACAGTCTTGTTGTTTACTGGAACTCCAAAACCCCTATAGATACTGCCTATTGTCTCTAGAGTTGTTCACACCCATGTGGCAAGGTGTAAATAACTATAGGGTATTACTCAGTCCTTACTCTACCCTCTCGGTCTTCTCTAATGGCTTCCCACTGGACTGCTCCCATTTAGTCCCAGTACTACTACCTGAACCTTGACACTTAACCTCGTACTAAACTTTTTCTTGAACCTGTGTTAGGTGCTAACCTATAGTTTCTTTTCTCACAATTGGATGCACTCCTAATCGGTTCACCCTCTAACCTTCATGTCCTATGGCTAGGTGCACAGGGGTTCCTATTCCCTATTCCTAGGGCTGCCACCTGACTTTCTAGTGTAACTTATATAAGGTAGATACTTGCCATATCAGTGTCAACTGATACGAGATATGTGAAATGGCATATCAGTGTTAACTGATACAAGGTAGTAACTATTACCTCACTGTTACCTATGTATAGCATTAGAACTGATACTTGGACCCCCCTGGTGGCATATATACTCATATATAGTTATCCTGTATCCTAGGCCAGTGTATCTTGCTTGCAACAAGTTGCTGCTGCAACTTTAGTAGTTTAGCAACTACTCTAGTGTCAAAACCCATCCTTATTCTCAGCTTGGCCTTGTCCCCATGGTCACCCTTGCTAACCTTCATCTTGCACAGAGTATTGGCAACATCATACTGCCATCTCAATATGGTTTCTAACCTTTACACTTGAGCCTATATCTATTGATACCATACTGGTATCAGTACTCTGATAACCCTACATGGAGTTTGCAGTAAAGCAACACATTATACAGAGTAGTGTCATTAACACCCTCTTCTAAGTACCAAGTCTCCTTAAATAAAACTGGAAATCCGCACACTAATGCATTCTTCTCTGTCACACAGTGTGCAGATGGCTACTGCACATCTAACCTTCCCACGACTTGAAATCTCTTCATAGCAGCCCTTGTTATAATAGGCAAACTGGTTCCCTTAGTGTTGGTCAAGTCCAAATGTATATGTATTGATACAAGAGTGAAATATGATATCAACACCAATTTGTTACTAAGAATCGGATTGATCCCAAAGTCAATCTGATACAAGGGGAGTCCATATTTTATTACCAATTGAGTACACAGGAAAGTCTAACATAAAAGTATCTATTGGATATAAGAAGTTTAGTTGGGGTTTGATACAAGGGAAGCTAAAAACTGATTTCTTAAGTCCTCTGATGCCAACATCCTAACCTAGGCTGCTATTCCTACTTACAGTAGCATATTGCTCTATCCCTATGATTTGATGTAACCATCTAAACTGACAGAGGCTCCTGGTTAGCTACTGACACCATAGGCTATGGTGCAAGGACTACTCTTGTTCTGCCAAGTACCTGTACTCATGGGCATGTGGTGACATTTGTTGTCAGGATTCTCTTCTTCCTGATCACCGATACTCATCTAGGTTGCTCTAGCACCCTAATGTCATTAGATCATATGTTGTCACCGCCATCAAGGACCTATCTAACCCTCTACCCCCTTATTTATGACACCTATATCTCTTCTACCTTCCCTTGGACATGTGGTATAGAACATTGGTCTTTACCCTGCTCTCTTTTACAAATGAACACCAGTCCTATAGTGTTGCAGACATTAGGACAGTCTACTCTTATACCCATGACACCATATCTCGTGAAGCACAAGAAACTCTAGGAGTTTAGCCCCCCTTACCAACCTAGTATAGACTTCTTATGATTTGTCATCAGAGTGTACCCTGCCTTGATAATATTCATAACTTCAATATCTAATGTGCATCCTACGACTCCCTGTTACTGACACAGGGTCCTAGTCTCCTTGCCTACACCAATGCTCAGGGGTTCCTCATGACTCTACCTAGGAATTTTATCAATCATCTACCCTTCTAATATTTTGTAAAAGGAACAGTAGCTTGGCAAATTGAAAGGATGATGAACTTACCTTCTTTTGGTCGAATAAAACTTGATTACTTCCTGGCTTCTACTCAAATGTCCTCAGCGGCAAGAAGGAGATGGAATTTCTAGGGTTCGTAGGGGCTTAGGATCAGTTGTAGCTCTCCTATAAATACATCTAAGGGTTGGATTGAATCAGAGGAAGGAATTGATAGGGGAATTTGGTTTTAAGATCAGATTGGGTTTATCTCTTGGGAAATTTGAATTCGAAAACAGAGTATAGACCTTTTGGATCTTTCCAAAGGTCGACAGATTTGAGTTTTTAAATTTTTGGATATTTGCATAGTGGCTCCTAAGGAAACAGTATTTGCAAAAGAAACCTCTTTCCTTTATTTGATTGAGTAAGGGATTACACATAACCCGAAAATTCATTTAGTATCCTAGAAAATAGAGAATATAAGCAAAGATGAGTTCAAGGGTTTACACCTTATAAATAACCCAAAAAATGGTACTTCCTACTCGTCACGACTCTTGACACTACGTTTGGTAAACATCAAATAAAAAATAACCTAAATTGTAACATGATACTTTCAACTATTCGAGTTTTTCATTTTGATACTCTCAATTTTGATATACATCAACTTAATTCCCTCCTCCATTTTTGTCCTAACGGTGTTAATCGAAAAAACAAAAAACAAAATACCTTTCACTTTCTCTTCCTCCCTCTATCCGTCAGTCTCTCATATCTTTCTCCGACGCTGGCAACTAGAGGGGGCAGGGGGTACACAGTAGCGACATGGGGGTGCGCTGGTCGCTCGGTGGGGGGCACGGCTGGAAAGGGCGTGGCGGGGAGAGGGGCGCTTGGGGTGGGTGGTGTAATGCCCCGCTCCGTACGAGGCATTTGGCCTGGCTTGTTGGATGCGATCTGAATGTTGGACCGTGACTTGGGTTGGAATCAGGAGAATTGAGACTGATGTTATCTCTCTTAGCCTGCTATACGGAATGGGTATTGGAACGCGGCTCGCTGGTAGAGCTACGCTTAGTGGAATTGTGTGTGATCGGAATAGGAAGACCCTTTTATGCAAGTGAGTAGAACTGTCATTCCTCCTCCTTACTCTTTCATGCTTAATAAAATAGAGTATTAAAATGCTATGAATTATTCCTAAATGTCCCATATTTTAGTTGCTGAATAATAGAGATGCTTATGCTGAGAATTGTTGAAATGTACAACACATGAACATTGAACTGCTAATGTGATTTGATGCCTGAGAATGAATTGATAACATTGTCCCTTATGTTTAATGCTGCTGAAACAAATGAAATACCTGAATAATGAGATGCCTTGTGAAGGATAGAATAGACAATGTACTGGCTATGAGAATTGAACGAATACTTGAATCATATACACTCTGTATAACTGTTGCAAGAATATGAAATGTTGCCTGTCCCTTATAAGCAATGAAAGAATGAATGAATGTTATGTTCCTTGTCATAAGGAACGATATGAGAAACGTTGCAATGAAGCAATGAATGAGAAATGATGAAGCATGGGATCTTTGAGATTACCAAATGAAATGATGGTAATGATGAATTGAATATGACTAATGATGCACTGTTGCCTTTACTTTCTTTAATATATTTTACCATGCGATTATGTTCACAATCGAGTCGGACATGCATTCGCGTGGTCATGAACAACTTGTATACAAGGTTTGAGTTTTAATTTCCTCGAATGGTACCGGGACGCCGGGATCGATTTAGCCTAGGAGGAAATAATGATGAGTGCTATGGGAGCACGAATAAGGCGGGGTGGCATAGAGGCTCGCCACCTACTATGCTGACCGTACTATCTTGAAGTGAAATGAAAAGAGTCCATATGGTTTAACAATACCGGTGACCATGTAGTCAGGTTGCACGCTAATGAATATTTTTGTGCAGGCAGAGTAAGTATATCTGATAACCTGTATTTGATGCAGGTACGAGGGAGTTGGCTATCGGTAAGAAATTACTTAAATGTGATATACTCAATATTTGTGTTGGTTTAACTTACGTGCTTAATGTGCCAAATAAATGATGCTGCATATAGCCTTTCAGTATGAGAACCTGCTTAACATGTTAAATTCAGTATGCTAGAAAGATGCCATGCTATAAACATTGCTCAAACATAACATACATGCTAAGTGATGCTTGAAGTGAAAATTGTCATAACATGTTTAAGATGTTAATGTTAATGATGCCTCAATGATGTATTTGCATGATAACACCAAGAATGATATAATAATACGTCCACATGAATATTGCTAAGAATATGTTTACATGCTTCACTATGAATATTGCCTATGAACTGTAAACTGATGCCAGGTCCCAAATAGAAAGATCATTCTAATAAATGCTGCTTAAATGGTTACTTAAATATTGGCTTAGGCGAGTGGGTTAAATTCTGCTCGCCAGTACATAGATGATGTACTAACCCATGTTTTGTGGGCAGGTGCTCGTGCTTGGGATATTCTGTACACGAAGATTTGGCTTGATCGGTCCTGCGGCATCGAAGATTTGTTGGGCATACAGAAGTTCTCCTTGTACAAGATGATGTCTTCTGTTTATAAAGGGCATAAAGTATGGAACAGTGTAATCAGTTGTACCAATAAGTTGTAAGCCAAGTCGGTATATCAAGTTGTAATCCAATGTATCCAAGTATCAATGTAAGCTTTTTAGAACTGTTCAGTTGGCTTTCAATGTAAGTGAGATGTGTTGTTAGCAGTGTACTTCAATACAAGTCTTGTACTCTTCTTCAATTATCAATAAAGATAATATAGTTATATATATATATCTCTATGTGACTGCAAGTTATCCTTTTATCTTCGTTGCTATAAAGAAGTGATGTATTTCTATTCAATGAGAAAGATTGTCCTCATTAACTTCAATTTATCTGCATCTGCCGCTGCAATGTGTTCCTATTTGAAGATAATCAATTATGTACCATCTTTGCCTTGTATAAGTGCAATACCAGACTTGTACGGCATCACGCCCAATTGATAACGATCGATTCCAAGAGATAAAATATGTGAATAAATGACTCTACGAATCGGGATGTGACAAATTGGTATCAGGGCACGGCTTTATGTCCTTGTCTCTTCTTTGATTCGTTTCAAATCAAAGTTGCATCGACGATTAACCAAAGTTGCTTCTGCGATCACTCAACGTTGCTTCCGCGATTAAATCAAAGATTGATTCCGCGATTATGCTATTGTTGTTCTGTAATCATCCTATGTTGTTTGTGTCTGAAAGTTCGTTGACCCTCTTGGCTACTCACTGGATGTTCCATACAATAAGTCTATATACATTGTGATGTCCCTGAATGAATGATTGTTGTTGGTTTGGACACAAATAATCCAACAATGACTCGATGCCATAGTATGCTATATTGCAAATGCTGTTTGGAATGTGGAAATAAAGAAAAGTGGCTTTGTATGCTGTAACAAGTTGAGAATTGCATGTGATGTTGGAAAAGAATTGAGAATGAAACATTTGATGGATGAGTTCAACAGAACGGATGAGCTGACTCATGGGTGATGGCTAGTGCTTTTGAGACCCCGAGATGTTGGCTAAGTGTTGTGATCATTATAGATCACGAATATCCGGAATAGATTTGAGTTGGTATTGTTTAAGGATGGCTTCCTTTCTGAGTAGTATATTGCCTCTACCACCTCAGAACCAGATGTATGTTGACCCTTTCCATAGGATATCAATGAGATTATCTGTGGGTACTGGGTAGTACCGAGACTTAGCTGGAAGTCATGTATTGTTGCTTGATGACTCGAGTGTCCCTTGACGGTGATGTTGTGCTGGGTAGCAAGATTTCTAAAAATTATAACGGGTGGCTTGGTTAGAAATTGTTTAGTAGAGTGATGACTCAGACTAGTAAGACAGTTAGTATGCTATGGGTAATTAGATTTGGTTAGAGAATATTGTGGCTTAAAACATCTGAATGTTGACTCTGATTGGTTGGATGTAAACTATATGTGGCTAATACAAAGTTGGTTGCTAAGTTGAAAGTTTTGGAAATGTTGTCGGTGACCCAAAGGAATATTGGAAAGCAGTACCTTGACCCTAAGGTGTAATAGATGTTAATCCATCTTGATCACCAAAGGATAGTCGTTACATGTATACAGAGGATTTGAAGTGTATCACAAAAATAACTAGTAATGACTGAATACTAGTGTTGCCTAGAGGATGGTTTAGTGATACTTAAATTGTCGGATTGAATGGAATAAACTACTCGACCCTTGCAGTATGAGATTTTAAGAATATTCGTATGAGATTTTTGATGGCTGGAAAATGAATGATATTTAGAATCACAAAATATGTTGGATAGTATCGGTAGATGATGTGATGTATAGATGGCTGTCGGTTGGGATATAGATTGTTGGCTTATGATTTAGTGGTATGACTTTGTCATACGGACCGAATAGTATGGTTCCATAGTCCTGTTGAAACTAACGGAATCGATGATCCTAGAATAGTTAGCCTTGGCTTATGGGTTCATGTGGGTACAAAGGGATTGAAATAGAAATTTGATCATTGGATATTTTACTTGATGGATTATTAGAACGAGAGAATCGTATGTCAGGTCGGGATTTGACCATAATGTTGATAGATCGATCTTAGTCGATCGTTGGGTAAGTTTAGAATGAGCCTCTGTGGGAATTATTTCCTTAAGGAAGACCCTGGATAGATAGACTTGACCCTAGCGACCGTGGGCTGCATGACCAATTGTTGGCATAGCTGGCAATGGCGATTAGTTATTCAAACTGAGTTGAATCCCATAAGGTTTGGGTAGAGCTGCCTCGAACTGTCGGTTGCCTGTTGGCCTGAGAATAAGAAATTTGTATGATCCCTAGTAGCCGTCCACTCTAGGGGAGTCACCTGAATGATTAGGTTTAGCTGTCGATATAGCTAACCATAGAGACTTGACTGAATAATAGGGTGACCATTGGTGACCGTAGGATAACCTTTGGTATTAAATGATAGATGGTGATGAGTATGACCTAAGAATAATATGTTGTATGTATGCTTCAACTTGTGCCTGGGAGATGTTTGATCCTTTTTAAGTTATATGTTGGATCGGTATCTATAGTCGGGTAGCTGGGTTAACCTTGTGTAACACTACTTTCTGAATAAATAAATTTTTAGTATTTCTTGATAATTTTGAATTTTAGGAAATGGTTATGGAGATTTGATTAACATTATTATGATTTTCCTATATAGATAGAATGTTATTATAAATTTAATATTCCTGATTAGGCTGCATAATAAAATAAATGCTTGGATGTCCTTTATTTTGAAATTTCATGTTTCCCTCCCAAACTACTTAGTTGAACAACCTACTCGTGCTGAAGAGCACAACAAGGTGGTTACATATAAAATTTGTTTCCTATAATTTTCTTACTTTCTTTCCAAGGAAACTAACCTTTTCTAACAACCTATTTAAACTCCATTTCTCTTCCCCTCACTCTCATTCCTCCCGTGTCTTAAAATCCAAGAACAGAAAGCTCCTCCCCTGTTCTTTCCTTTCTTCTTTCCCAAGTTCTTAACCTAACCATAATTGTGGAGACCGCAGCCATGGCGGAGGCTTCCATCTTGGTGTTCCAGCGTCCGCCGGCTGGTTCCAAGCCGACGCTCCTCTCGATCGTTTCTTCTTCTCCGACGTGGACGACTATACTCCAGCAAGCTTTCAGCCAGGGCGCCTACGAGCAGTTGGCAGTCCCACCACCGAGCGGGGGTTGGCGAACTCCTTGATTGATCAATTCCTTCTAGACTCTTCTATTCCTTCCTCGAGAGCTCGGGCGAGCTCGCGGCCATGGCATAACAACTGGTGAATCACTGTGCTTCACGTTGATGACACGTTTCGACAACGGATCTTCAACGAAGTTTCTTCTCCGGCGTTCGATTGCGGTGCAGCGGCGACTTCTAGTGGCGGTGAGGAACAGGACAGCGATCGACGACGACTAGGTCGTTCCTTGAGGATTCCGACGAGCCAACAATTCGACGATGGATCGGTGAGTTCATCTGTTGATTTTTTTTTTTTCTTTATGCTTCCTGGGATTGAGAAGGATCAGTTGATTTATCGATCTGATTGATCAATCAGATTGGTGTGGGATCAGCAGCTGATCGCAAATTTTTGTTAGCTTCGTTCTTGATTTAATTCTCCTCCTAAGTTTCAAAATAACTCTTGAATTCTTTTCCTGTTAATCGATCACTAGGTGTTCGACGTTATGCCTCTGAGAAGTCCTTAAGTTCAGATCGGATACGGGATACTTCGTAAATGACGCTCGGATAACCCTAGGTGGAGTAGGTAACTTTCTCTTCATATAATTATTACTCCAATCTTGATCGATCACGAATGGGTTGCGTCGATCGGTATCGATGTATAACATGTGGACTCGGACCCTCGGAAGAACTGATGGAGATGGGTGTCTGACTTGAGCCAGAGCTCGGACGGTCGAGGATAAGAGATGTATCATGGGTGCTCGTGTCCAGTATGAACTGGACTCGTGTTTGGAACAACACGGAGGGGTATATGGAGTGTTCAGAAGGAGCAACGTTGTGTGTAGTTCATTTGACTTGGTATTGGACAAGATGAGTTGGAGGGAGATGGTAATTCAAATAGTTTCGAATGTTTAAACTATGGGCACAAGTTCAGTTTGATTATATGGAAGTAATAGTGCTTGGGTTTAGTTTGCAAGACAGTAAGCCAAAGTGACTGGGTTGGGATTCTATGTTCAGATGTAACCGTTGAATTCACTAAGGTTGCTAGTATTCTGTAAGCGGGAGTTAAGAGTTTGAATCAATTAATTATACAGAGTATACTTAAGGACATGGCCGGGTTTGATGGCAGTATAAGTCTGGGTGCTATTGATTTCTCTTGGTAGCTGAGATTTAATTCAATCTAACGGATAATTTAGGTTTATCGAAGGTGAGCTTTAAATTCATGAAGGACTGAGGACTACTTACTGGGCCAGGCCTGTGACAGAACAAGAAGATATGGGAGTCTATAATGGAAGTAAGGGAGTATTAATTAGGAATTAGTAGAATTTGGGTTGTTATGGGAAGTTTTAGCAGAGATAAGTTGGCCAGTTAATTATTTAGAATGGTCAGGAAGTTTTGTTAGCATTTTAACTATTAGACCCTGGGTTTGTGGACTTCCTCAATATTAATGGTGTCAGTTAGGCTTTTGGTAGACAGTCCAGAAACCAGTCCTTATTCCAACTTAGAGTCAATTTGGTAATATTGGGTTCACCATTGAGTATAGGCTGCTAGCCATTTCTTTGTGGATAGATAGGATCTATATTAGATAATTGAACTGGGCTTGGTAGTATGGACTATAGGTATAGACCTTTCATTTCTGAATAGATAAAATTCTAAGTTGACAATTATTTCTAAATAAATAAGTTAAGATACTTTAAATATATGTATATATTGGTTAGCTTGGTGCTAGTATAGCTAAATAGTTAATTGGCAAGGTTTAGCTAGCTTAGTCAAAACTAGTTAAATATCTTTATTTCAGAATCTAACAAACTTGTACAACCTGGTGGATATTCAGATTTAT